>MU866168.1:0-77388 GCA_033296915.1 Triangularia setosa | reverse complement strand
CACATGCTTGGGGGGTATTGTTCCCCCCATCCCCCGTTTTTTGGTTTTTTTCCCCGGAATTTTGGGTGCCCTCCCCCTTTCAATTTTTTTTAAACCCCCCCCCCCCCCCCCCCCCCCGGTCAAGACGGCAGATTCACCGAAAACTGGACGGACATTAACTGCCATTCTCCCAACATATCCGGTTCAGTCTTTGGGGGAGAGTGTGGTTGGGCAGTATGCAACAGGTGACAGAGCATGAACCGTTGGCCAGCCATACTGTAAGTGAAAAAACCAGAGGAAAAAGAAAACAAGGAAGAAAAGGTCAGCATCTTAAACTCGCCATGCGGGCTTCCCTCGGGCGTCACAACTGTCGAAGATTTCCTTTGGAGTGTGAAAGAGGGGAAGGGTGAGCCGCTCAAGCCTCCAAAGTAAGGACGAAAGGAGCGCTGGCAGCAGGTCTAATCAGGAGGCGTTCTGTATGCAATAAGGTAAACCCAACACCCGTCGTGGGGGAAATGATAAAGAAATCGGGATGGATGAGAAAGAAAAAAAAGAGGGAGGGAACACCTGTTTGGAGTTTTGAAGAGGTAAATTCCATCTTTACTTCACAAGCCACAAAAAAAAAGAGGCTATCTTATCTCCCTAAATCGGGGAGTCTACCCGCACACGCACGCACACTGTCCCGCGTCTAGGACTGCGTCGTGACGTGTTCAGCATCGTCTCTCTTGAAGTAAGGGGGGGGTTCACATGGCTTTTTTTTTCTTTCTATTTTTTTCTTCTTTTTTTCTTTTTTGGGAATTGTGATGTCGGATTGGATAACTGCTTACCATTCAACTACTGACAACGCTTTCATCATGTGGAGGCGTTGGGAGAGACAAAAGTGGGAGTTGGAGTTGGAGACGAAAACTGGAATTGGAACTGAAATTTGGGAGAAAAGATGCGATGTCGCTTCAGCCTCAAAGTCCGTGTCTGCCATATGGGGCCATCACCGAGTATATACACTCACTCACGCGCAATTTGCGCTCTTCGTGTAGATGTGTGAAGGTCCCGCAAGTAAGCTGACTTACAGGCTTACACCATTGACCCCTAGTTGAATACTCAGTGCCACAGCGACTGGGTAAGTCCGTTCATGGGGATGTGATCCAAGTATGCCAATATGGAGTTGTATCACTTGACTGTATTCGGGACATTCACTACTTCCTCAATTGACCATCCCCATCCTCATCGTGTAGTAGCTGGGGTCAGAAACCCAGGACCTCATAGGGCTTGTGTTACTGTCTATCACCGTCAGTCATGATGGCGATGACGTCCGTTACGTGATGACTGTACTTATCCTGTCAGGACTTCACGCTTATAGGGTAAGATGCGTCGCAATTGACACAGATTGCTGAGCAATTATTCACAGGCAAAAGTTGACTACAGTAGGCTGTGGCAAAAGTTCAGGGAGGTAGGGGTATGCGGGCGCGAACCGTCGGGAAGGGGGCTGCATGTATTGAGCGGTTGGCGGTTTGTTTGCTAGCTACTGCATGTCTGCATGTATGGGAATGTAAGGCATTAATGCAGCGTTGGTTGCATGTCATATAACTGGGCATACACCGACTCTGGCGCACACACCGGGCAATGAGATTTGTCCAGGGCCAATACTGACGGGTGATTGAAAGGCTAACGTTGTTGCGGAAGAGAATAAACCGTGAGGAAGGAAAGGTGCGCGGGCCGATGTTTTAAAGGCGATGCTTATGGTTGAGGGTGAGGTCGTGGCGGTGAATCATGGCGGTGGCCAGAAGGTTAGGTGAGTGAAGAGCCACAACATCAAAGTGTTGGTTGGAAAAGAAAAGGGCAAAAGGCAGTCTCACCTGCCCGGAAAACTCATTCATGAAGGGCCCTTTCCAGAAAAAAAGGAGCACTGGTATGGGGTGGAGTGATGGGGTAGGGAAGGGGGAAGGAGCGAAGAGGCGGGGAAGGAGCCACAGAAGAGACACAGGGACTTGTTCAAGTCCGGTTGTTTTGTTCACTCACTGACGGCAATGCCATCACCCATCATGTGATTTCCCTGTATATACTCTGTAGGCATACTAAAGTCTGAGATTATATTTTGCTTTATCGCTCGCTGCTATGTTGCTGAGAATTAAGAAACAGTCGGCCAGAATGGTGGCAGAAGAACAATAAAGGAGCAAAGAAGAAGGTAGCGGAGGCAGGACATGATATCTTGGGTGACTTGGATGAAACAGGCCATCAAGTTCTTCTGAGGATCTCCCTGATTGAGACTCCAGCATGTCCAACATATCCCACTAAATACTGGCGATGGAAGAACCTCCCTGAGCAACGTAGCCCAAATGTGGGATCTGTTCCACGAGATACACACATAAGTTCTTGGTAAATCCCAGATTTTCCATCAACTACTGGTCCCGAACCGATCCCCAAAAATGTCTGAACCCTCAGATAACCTTCCAAACTTTGCTCGCGTAGCCCATCGCCCCGTTATCCCTTGACACCCTTACCACATTACCCCTTTATAGTATTACCCCTTTTCACCCTTACCCCCCTATCTCTTCATCTTTTTTTACCAACTCGGCCAAGATCCCACCAGCCACTGACACTTCCATACGGGAGTATTTGTCAAGCTGGGATCTTGACTTCTGGCCAGAAAAGCATCATCACAAACTCCCATCATACCTTACATTTAAAGCTTCCATATCCCGTTTTCATGCGCCATTTCCCCCAAATCTCACTATGCGTTGATATCTATATGCACGGGCGTGATGATACATTACATGGAAAGTTTGGACAAAAAGCCTAGATAGACAAAGACAAGAAAAAAACTAATATAAATATATAAAACAATAATAAAGGGCAACTTTGGCACCGGGGTATCTCAATAAAGTAAGGTAGCTAGAGAGGACGCAATCGTGATTTCTTTTGTATCGCACAGGAGAGTTTTCCCGCTTGGTATCTTTTAGTTTCTTTTGTCACATGGTTTTGTTCGATGTTGGTACAATTATAATTTTCTCCCCTCGTTCTCAATCTTGTCCGACTTCTTTCGTCGAAAAGGTAGGTAATGTAAGGTAATAAAACATTCAACGAAACAATTCGACGTCGATGGTCGAGTCCATCCGTCCGGTATTAAAGAAAACAATGCCTCCTTCTTTCTAATCACAAATGTAATGGAGTAGACGGCGACCGACAGATGACGATATGATATGATGACTTGATGACCGATGACCGATGTGATCCCGTCCCAACAATGCATGACAACAAATCCTCCCTCTTCTTCTCTACTTCAAATTATCTTCCCTTCTCTCCACATATTTTCTCCATGATGATGGCCCGTTAAATCACTCTCGCCACCTCATTGTATCCTCCTGTCATTCGGACCTTGGCCATACCTGTGTTGCTAACTCCGTCGTGGCCGCTTGTCCTGATGATTACCAGAGTCCAATCCTTCGCTCCTCCGCTTCCTATCATTACCACCACCACTCCGCCCATCACCATGCTGATCGTTAGGCTGCCTGGGAGGCCCTCTAGAGTCCCTGGGCTGCGGCATTCCTCCACGTGGAGGGCCTGTCCGTCCTGAACCGTAATCCTGGTTGCTGCCACCATGCCCATCGTTCCTTCCAAGCTGTACCGCATCGCTCCGTGAACCAGAGTTGCCATCGTTGCGATGGCTGCCACGATGACTTGGTTCGCGCGGCCCCACTGGTGGCATGTCTCTTCCTCCACCACCCGGGAGGGATTCACGCCCAGACCGGCGAGGAGCATTCGGATCCCTGTCGTCACGCCCAGAACTAGGAGCACCTGATGAAGAGACACCTGATCGCCTGTGATTGGCGTCCCGTGGCTCCTTGGCTTCGCGGTCACGCTCGGGGTTACGCTCTCGGCTGCTAGCCCTGGACGGCCGATTGCTGCGGTCACTTCGATGTTCCCGGCGACTTCTGTCGTGATCGTTACGGCTCGATCCGTAGTCGTCTCCATTAGTGCGGCTGTCTCCAACGACCTGGATAGGGACAGGCGCAGCTGGGGCACGATCAACGTTCATATCACGGCGCCCGGAATCACGTGGGAATGGGTCAGGGCGTTCCTGAATAGGCGTCGTGACAGGAGAAGAGCCAGCGAGGATCTGCGCATCTGATCCCGCCAGGTTAGGGCGAGAACGACTCATCCGCAGTCCAGGGCCACGGGCATTCTCCATAGACGTCTTGTCGATCATGCTTTGGATGTTTCTAAGTTGTCTTCCACCAGACCTGATACGGTCATTAGACGCTGCCGGGCCGGTAGGCGTAGCGAAGTCCGTGTTCAGGGGTGGAGGTGGTGGTCGTGACCCCGTGTTTGGTGCCGACATGGATGGCCGATCAGGTGTGTTGATCGGTGGTCTCGAGTGAGATCCGGTGCCGGAAGGGGTGCCCGATATCTGGTTCAGACGATCTGGGTGTATACCAGACGGGCCAGTCGGAGGACCGGGAGGCGGGGAGGGCGCACTGGGTGCTTGCTGATTGCTGATATGCCGCATCCTGTCTGGGTGGACACCCGCCGCAGGCGCCGTGGGGACAGTGGGAGAGTTTGTTTTCTCAAACTGGCTGCTGCGCTGTTGCCTTTGTCGACCTGCCGCAGGCCCAGTAGGCACTTGGCGCTCAGGGGACGCGGGGCGAACTGGCTCCGGCACAGAAGGCCTGGTGTCAGGACGCATAGGCACCCCATTAGCAGGACCCATCCTAGTTGTGCTCCTACCACCTCTGCCTCTAGGTCCGGACGGGGGAGCTCCGGATGGCATGTCAACCACAGACTGGATGGGCTGAAGCCGGCCGTAGTTGGGATCTTGCTGGTTCAATCTGCCATGGTCCGGATCCGAGCGTGGTGGCCCACCAAATGACGAGTCTCTCGACCCTGCCATTCTATCATCGCGCTCAACATTGCGATCTGAGCGGGGTTGTGATGGGGTATTGTCAAGACTTCGATCCTGGCGAGGCTGCGACGGGGCATTCTCAATGTTGCGATCTTGGCGTCCATGCGGCTGATTCTGCTCTATACTGCGATCTGGACGAGAATGTGAGGAGGCATGATCTTGATTACGATCCTGGCGGGGATGCGATGGCAAGCTGTCTGGACGACCGTCCCGGCTCGTGTTATGATGATCTGGGTGACGGTGACGGCCGAGTCGGTCATCCCGTGAGTTGTCTGGTTGCGCTGCATTCACCGTGGAGTGCTCTGTCCGTCTCGGCGATTCAGTCCGGCCGGGGCGGTCACGAAGTTGATCTCTAGGGCCCGAACGAGAAGACGTGTCTCTGTTGTCATTGATGAGCGCAGCCCTAGCTGGATTGATGATATCAGAGCGATCGGCATCCGCAATAGCACGAGCACGGTCTGGGTGAGTGGGTGGGTCCTGAGAAGCATTCGATGCCGAAGTTGTCTGGGGAGATTGCCCCACTGGCGGTTCTCTAGGCCCTCTTGTATCATGCCGGCCAGAAACATGAGGTGCCCGGTCACGAGGAACGCGGGCATCGCGGTCAGGGGGCGCGCCGTGCTCATTCCAGCGGGGTGGCAATTCGCTGCGGGTGGACCAGTCCCTCTCTGAAGGGCGAGCAGGGTCCCGAGGACCGGCATCAGGGGGTCGTCGGTCGGACGAAAAGTCGCGAGGTCGGTCTGACCGTGGGGCTTCTGGGGTGCGGAAGTCTCTAGCGTCACGAGAAACATGCGCATCGCGATTGTCACGAGTATCACGTGCGTGCGATGGGTGAGAGGGAAGGGGCGGGTGTGCTGGATGAGCGTCTCGCGAATCTCTGGCTTCTCTCATGTCCCGAGGATCACGAGAGTCACGACCGTCTCTGCTGAAATCTCGTGCGTCACGAGCTGCAGGCTCTCGCCTATCGTGGCGGGCCGACCCGAATCTATCGTTGGCGCCCCTTGGGAAAGCTGTTTCGGGCCTAGCCGGAAGGTCAGGCTTGTTTGGCAGGCCATGGCCAACTGGTGGAAGGGTAGAGAACTTGGGTAGTTCTGGTCGTTCCGGTCGTTCCGGTCGCTCATGACGCTCATGACGTTCAGGACGACCACCAGAAGAGGAGGCTGGCGCAGCTGGGTTCGATCGAGGATTGTTCAGCTTTCCAGGACCGTTGGATGAGCCCACCCTCTGGCCGGGTGCATTAGACTCTCGCAGAGGTTCCCGAAGCGGTGGGGGTTTAGGCAGGCTGTGCTTCTCATCCCTCGCCCTTGCATCACTCTTCTTCTTCCCAGCTCCGTCCTTAGTAACTTCGCCGTCTTCAACTTCAACCTGTTGTGTGCGAGAACCGGTTGGCTTGAATTCGGCTGTGGAGCCCCGGAGCCCAGACGTTGTTGGTGTTGAATCGCCCTTCTGTGTGCATCTGGTCAGTTTCGGTCCCATAATGACGGAGGCGTTTCTACTTACAGCGCCTGGCCTGAATGCCTGAACAAGGATCCATTTTGGCTTTCTCTTCTGAAGTTCAGAGTAGGCAGTCTGTGCAGTGACAGAAAGATCGACACGGTGGCCCATTTCGGATTCGGGTGCATTCTTGGAAGCAGCTTCACGCTCAGTGATGGTCTTGAGTTGCTCCAAAAACTTGTCGGCCATGAAGTTGATGGCGGGGAAGAAATCAATGACCGACTTGAGAACGGTGATGGCATTACGAATATGCATCCATTCCATGCCATTCAGGCAAGATCTCAGTGCAGTGTTGAGTTCTTTGTGCCATCTAAACAGCAGGTCTTTGAATGCATCATGTTCGACGAACTCGGTTGGTTTTCCATCCCCGTCAAAAGCGGTTGCAAAACCAAGATATTGCCGGGTTTTGCTCACTTCCTTAAGTCCCAAAGCCTCCTTTTCGTATGCGTTCTTATCCCCATGCCACTTGGATAAGTCACCAAGAACAAGCTTCAAGAACCGACCAACATGTTCAGCTTCGCGGACGGTGCAGGTGAAGATGATAGCGCGGAGCCGGTTGTGGTTAAAGAGTCGATCGTAAAGTGACATGAGCTTAAAGTTTGACGTAGAGAACTCGTGCAAGAATTTAACCAGTCTGAAGCAGTATTCGGCATCCAAGGGCGAGAGGTGCAAGCGCGGCAAGATGCACATTTCAAGAAGCGCATCTGATGCTGCGTCAGCCTTGGCGATGGGTGCTGGGAACCAGCTGTCGACTTGTCTGCCAAGGTGCACTCTGGCTTTGGAGAAACGGGTGAGTCCTTCGTTCATCTCCTTCAAGAGAAGTTTTTGTCGATCTAGAATCTCGTTCCGTTTTTGGGTCTTTTTATTCATGCCGTGCCGAGTCATGTCGGTTCTGTCCCTCATAACTTCTTCTGCCTGTTTGACGAGCCTGGTGTTCTCGACTTGGTAGCTCTCCTGGGGGAAGAGTAGGTTGCCGAGGTGGAGCGACCAGAAGAAGGCGTAGCACGACGGACTTATGTATCGCCAGTCCTGTTCTGGGAGCACACTGGGTATCTCCTCGATGAGTGGCGCAAGAGCTTCGGCCAAAGACTCTGGCACGCGACTTTCAAGAGCTTTCGACGAGCCGTTCTCAGCATCATCTGCACCAGATGCTCCATTCTCATCAACCGCATCCATTGCGACATCGCCCTCTCCGTCGGCAACAACCTTTGCGACCTCAGTTGGATTGGCGGAGCCTTTCACTTCCCAGCGTATGCTGGACCGCCGAATCAAAAAGGCAAGATTAGCCTCCAAGCCGAAGTCCCGCATGAGTTGGATAATATCGGGGACAAGACTGTTGAACGTGTCAGTATCTAGGTTGCTTCTCAGCAGATCGAGATACTGAAGGAGGATCTGATGGGTGTCGTCGATTATGGTGGCCAGGTATTTAATACGCGCACCGCCCTCCTCGGCATAGATGGCATTCTGTCGATATTGCGCAATGTTGATGAGTAGTTGGCCTGCTAGCTTGGAACTCGTCAACGCTCTCATGAGACGCTCTGCGCTGCGAGTTGATGCCGCCCGCTTGTCGCCGAGATTGATCAGAGTCTCGCGCCGAAGTAGTTCGCCACCCGTCATAGCGTGCAACTGAGCGTCGGTAAAGTCGAGATCTGACACGACGCCACCCATAGACACAACCAGCTCTTTCAGAATGACAAGATCAGTCGAGTTGCCTTGGAGTAATTGATTGTGTACATATCGAAGGATTGGTGACGAATCCACATTGGCATAACGCGTAAAAACTCTGCCGGAGAATTTGGACAGTGCTTGCAGCCATCTGCTTGTGAGCAAAACCGAGTCCTCCTGGGTACGGCTCCTCTGTTGGCCGCCAAGAGAGCTCAGTACTGACCAGACCAGGACGTCGTACCCAAGATCTGTGAAGTACTTGGTACATTCAACAAACGCCTCGATAAAGTTGCTATAGGATTCGATTTGGGATAGTGAGACTTTGCAGACGATTCCCGGGGATGGATAGGCGATCTTGGCCAGAGTTTTGGCCATCTCTGGGATGTTGGTGAGTGACAGTCGCTTCAGGATGCTGAGTGTCTCCAATCTGGTCTTTGCAAAGGCCTTTCGAATGGGTTCCAGTCGAGAAATGGACCCTTGGTACCATTCGGCATAGATGTTGTACCGGATGCTGATGGGGTATTGCTTAAGAAGGTTCCACACGCTGTCAGCTACCGAAGCGTTCGCCTCCCCCAAGCTCAACGCTGGCACCAAAAGACGTTTGAGAATATCAAGCCATCGGTTAACGTTTTCTGGCGATTGGTCATCTGCAAGACTCTTGGTGCCGATGCTAGTGAGCTTTGCCATCAGATCGGCATCGAGGCCAATGTTGACACCCACAACATTCATCAGGGTATCGAAGAGGGTGAAGAGGTCGTCAACTGTCTGACAAACAGGAATATCATCTGCCCATTCATCCCAATAAAACCGGTAGTTTAAACCATCATGGTCGTTCTTATCGGCATGTGGCCACCTCAAAGGGCGTTTGATAGGTGTGGTACTGACCCTGACACTGCCTTTGGTCACACCATTCTGGTCCATGTCTGGCATTGCTTTAGGAGGGCACTCGGTTGACGCCATTGCCGTCGGTCGACTCTCGTTGTAGACGACCTCAATAGAGTGCCTAAGAATACGATGAAGCAAAGTCAGAGTCTCCGGGTCGGCCTCGAGGATCCAGTCGTGCTGTCCAATCACGAAAAGTGCCTCTGGAAGAGCGCCGATGAGCAGAAGACAGCGGAGAAGATGAATCTTTTGCTCGGATGGTTTTGGAAGCTTTGGCTTGTCTTCCGCCACAGGCTCGGTGCCCTTCATATCCGCGTCGGCCTTGTTTGACGTGGCATCACGACGAGAAGAATTTACAGGCTGGCCAGAAGGCCCCTCGTCTGGTAGCGCACCGGCCATCATTAGAGCATTCTTCGCGGCACCAGGGCGAGTAGCCCTCTCTTTTTCCTCCAGTTCCTTCATTTTTTCGGCTCTGAGCTCCTCCATCTCCTCGTCAGGCGGCCAAATGAAGTTCCAGAGATCTGTCAGCGATATGAAACCGACTTTGATCAAAAGTGCTGTGAGATACAACAGGTTGGCTGGAAGGGTATCTTCTGGGTCTCTTGCTTCTGATGTGTAGAAGCGCAACTTGAACCCCAGCATCTGAGCCGCGTCGCGGTTGCCACAAGGTGGGAATGTTTTGGTGATCCTAATCCACTCCTGCTCGATCTCGGATTCTGCGTTCTTGGAAGCAGTGCCGTTCGCAAGTCGTTCTTCATCAGCAACAGTAAGCTGTCTACCACCCAATTCAAAAAAGGCGTCGAGTTTGATTTGGCGGGCCCTTTCCCAGAACGCGATATCCCGTTTCAAACGCTGAGCTGCCACCATGGCGTCCTCCTCGTCGCTGTTGAATGGACTCTCGTGGTCCGGGTGGGCCCATAATGGGAGCCCACCGACGTAGGTATCGGTTGGCAGTTTGAATTGGCTTCGAGGCCACCATGAACTGAAACGGAGAAATTTGATGAAGAAACGGAACTGCTTGACGAGGATAGCGGCAAATACATCCAAAGTTACATCGAGAACTCGGCCAGGATTCAGATCGAAGGTCCCAATAAGGCCCATAACCTTGTTAAAAGTATCCTGTACGACCTCCGAAGAGGCCGGTTCGTTGGAACACGTCGTGAATATTTCCGTCACTAGCTTGGAGAAGCCCTCGGTTTCCTCACGCAACAGGTTGTAGCTTGCTTGGCGGTAGAGGAGGTTGGTGGAGGTGCGAATGCTCATTCTGAAGAAGGTATCACGGACAAGCTCGAGAGGTGCTAGAACTGATGGGTCAAGATCGACGCGCATAAGGGACAAGGAGACCCCACTAGCCATCATGAACTCATGAAACTGTTGCCGTACCGAGTCCGTCTGGATGTCGGAATAACTGCCGACTGTGTCCAAGAACAAAGTATGGGGGTCAAAGGCCCCAGCTTCGCGCTCCTCCTCTGACGGTTCCGGCCCCAAGATCTCTTTGACAACACTACCAGCATCAGCACCACGCAGCCTGCCGGTGTTGACTGACCAGACAAGCTCTTGGAAGATGACAGCGACCTCGGTAAGATCTTCGTCCTCGCGAGATTGGACACCATGCTCGATAATCTGTTGGCGGGCGCCTTTGCTCCATCTATTGATGCAGTCGTCGGTGACAATGGTATAATCCTCATCAATCAGAATGGGGGATGGAGGTGCTGATTGGGGTGCCGGTGTTGGGGTGACAGTCGTAGTCAAAGGCGGTAGAGGGGTTTGTGAAGAGGCACTCGATGGCCGACCCATAGTTGGAGATATTGAGACCGGGGCGCTGGATGATGGAGGTGGCGCAATATGAGATTGGGAAGAGTCGCGCCGATTATCCCTTCGAAGATTTCTGTTCCCACCGCCGCCGCCTGCTCCTGCCCGGTTGTTGCGGTTGCCGCCATCGAAGCCTCGGTCGTGCTGTCCCAGCGAGGTGTCCTGGGGCCGATGCGGGGAAGGTCTGGAGGGCCCCGAGTCTGGGGGGGGCCGATCTTTTCTCTTCCTCTGTGGGCCCATCATTAATCGTGATATCAAGGGGATCGTATTTGGGTCATTTATTGGTGACGCGGACTGCGATCCGCAGGCGCTGTCGCGCGAGATCAACGACGCAAGTCGAACCTATCAAGACCTAAATGCGTGTTAGAATTGGGAGATGGCACTGAAGGTCGTACTGCGGTAGTCAGATTGCGGATGGGATAGATGTGGTTGCGCTTTCTGATCCCGAGATAGCGAGCAAGTTACCCAAGCGTGCAAAAGTTGTACAATCAGTAATTCACATACCGAATGAACCAAGGCAGAGTTTCCTTTCCAATTATTTTTGAAGCGACTTTCAATCGGCCTCGCCGTGTGAAGGGAGGAAATTGGGCCGATGTCGATTGTTGCCAGTTGGCGTCGCTGGTTTGAGTTGGATGTTGACGAAGGAAAGAAGCTGGTGATTCGCGAGAGAATCACCAAACTGCAAGCTCAAGGTCGTGGTCGCTGCGTTCTGCTGCAACAAAAGCTTGGCAGACCAAAACGGCAGCCTTGTCAAGGAGGCTGCTAAGTACAAAAGGTGGGGCTGGCGGATCGATTTGGAGACTGGTGTCTTTAGCTGGAGAGTACTTGTTAATGTGTGGGAATTGGGCGATACTAGTGAGTACTATCTGCTTGTCGCAATCCAGCAACCAAAATCGGGTATCTGGGATCAGTGCACAGTCGGCCCCACTATAAACCACCAAGAAAAGGCCGATTGCCGGCGATGTTCTGCCCAGAACCTTGCCCGTTCTGGCCCTTCCAGCGCTTTGTGTTGGCAGACAGAGTGCCTGAATGGGTGAATGCAGAATGGAGAATGGAGAGCACCCTCTCGAACAATCCCGCGTGTGCCCCGTGCCAGTGATGGATGCTTGCGATGGCGCAATCCACGCTTGCGGCTCCTGCTGTGCAAGCACGTTCCCATCCACCTACCCACGCGGATAACTTGATGACTGATGACTGTTCCTGCGCGTGGGTAAGGGACCATGCATTGGAAGTTTCCTGCATGCACTTATATTATGAAGAGCCTTTTTTTTCTTTCGTTCATGATTCCCAAACTTCCATGACTCCTTCTCATTAATCTTTTCCTGCTCTTCTGGAACAGCCTCTCGGTTCCATCTCTAGCCCCATTTGTGTTTCTGGTTTGACACGTTCTCTCTTCCTCGCGTTACTTACATCCGGCTTTTTCACTTTTCCACAGCACCTACCCATCATGCCTTCACATATCAGCGTCAAGGGCGAGAAGCCAGTATATGGTGAGTCAAGTTTACCTCTTATTCCATCTTTTTGTTCTATTCTTTTTGACCTCATACACAATGAAGACCGGTGACTGAATACTTCCAAGAAAGAATCACATCCCAGCCTGAGAATCCGTTTGCTGCCCTCATCCCAGACCAGCAAATCGCCATTATTCCATCCTTCACTCTCGAGTCTGGAGTGACGCTGCGAAATGTTCCAGTGGCCTACACCACGAGAGGCACTCTCAACTCCGAGGGCGACAATGCCATGGTCATCTGCCATGCTCTTACTGGCAGTGCCGATGTGGGCGACTGGTGGGGCCCTCTGCTAGGCCGGGCAGGGAGAGCCTTCGACGTGACTCGCTTCTTCATCGTCTGCATGAACAGCCTTGGGAGCCCATATGGGACAGCTAGCCCCGTCACCGCCAAAGACGGAGATCCCTCCAAGCGCAATTACGGGCCAGAATTTCCTCTCACCACCATCCGGGACGATGTCAAACTGCATAAGCTCCTCCTCGATGAGCTAGGCGTCAAGCAGGTAGCAGCCGTAATCGGCGGCTCCCTCGGCGGCATGTTTGTGTTGGAATGGGCCTACCTCGGCAAGGACTATGTACGGTGTGTCGTCCCTATCGCCACCTCGAGTCGGCACAGCGCCTGGGGCATCAGCTGGGGTGAAGCCCAGCGGCAGTCCATCTACGCCGACCCCAAGTACGAAGACGGGTATTATTCCTACGAGGACCCACCCGTGACCGGTCTCGGAGCCGCGCGCATGGCCGCCTTGTTGACCTACCGGAGCCGAAACTCTTTCGAAGCCCGATTCGGCCGCAACATCCCGGATCCCTCCAAGCGGCAGGCTATCCGCGAGAGGCCGGATCCCACCACTCCGTCCGAAGCCCATTTCCACATCCACAACGACGGGCACAAGTGGAAGCGATCCCCGCCGCGAACCCACAGCCAGAGCGAAAACATCCCGCTCTCTCCTTCGTCCAATGGAGCGGCAAAGAGCAGAGCAGACAAGGCTGCAGAAGCTGAAGAAGCAGCCCCTGACCCTCAATTCCATGGCCCAGCCAAAGAAAGCTTGACAGGAGGAGAGGTTATGCCTGCTCAGTCTACTTACTTTTCTGCGCAGTCATATCTTCGCTACCAGGGACAAAAGTTTGTCAAGCGGTTCGACAGCAACTGCTACATCGCCATGACCCGCAAGCTGGACACTCATGACGTCAGCCGCGACCGCGCCCTGACCATCGCCGAGGCGTTGGCCTTGATCCAGCAGCCTACTCTGGTCTTGGGGATCGAAAGCGACGGGCTGTTTACTTTTGCGGAGCAGGAAGAACTAGCGGCGCATATCCCCGATGCGAGATTGGAGAGGATAGATAGCCCCGAGGGACACGATGCCTTCCTGCTGCAGTTTGAGCAGGTGAATCGGTATATCCTTGGATTTCTAAAGGAGGTCCTCCCCGATATCATGGAGAAGGATACTGGTGATGAGGGTGTGGAAGAGGAGGGGGTTGGCGTCATGACGAAGAGCAGCACTTTTGGGGAGGCGGAGGTGGGGGATATCACGGCTTGGTAGAGGGTATAGAGGGGAGGGGAGTTTTTATCACTTTCTCAACAAGGCAATATAGCATCAATTTGCATACTTTTGCATGTCTCCATTTTGAACCCCGTTGCTGCCATCTTGTCTCTACTTGCATTTGATACGATGCTGGAGATTTCACCAGTGCCACTACTCCACACAGTACATCACGATATATGAAAATTGCAAACGAGGCTTCCGCGGTGACAACCACCCAACAGCCCAGAGGTGACATCTGCTGGTGGTTCGAAGCTGTGCTGTATCGTGGGGGATGCAATCATGCAGCCTAAAACGTGGGGTACATAACATAAGACCAGAATTCAGGTGGTCCTCCTCCTCCCCCTCCCCCCTTCCCCGCGTAAAACGTGCTGCATAGCAAGCATGGGAAACATGTGATAATTGGGAGGTGGTGTGCGTGGGATTTTATATATCCATTGACCCAAATATCATCTCTCCTCGAGCCACAAGTCAGATGATGAGGAATGTGGGCGACATCGGAGAGGACCGAGCAAAATGATATGACTGTGAGATTATATCAAAACGCCAGTTTGATACTGTTAACGAGAACCATTTATTCACGGATACCCTAAAATAAAACATGCATTAGATATTCGTTCGACATCACACTGCGTGGTACATACTCTTAACATTTTTCAAGCATTTGATTCGGGCTATATTATTATTATTATTATTCCTACACCGTTCTACCCTTTCTTTTTAAAGAGTGCGCCGGACCTTCTGTTGCTATTTACATAGGAAAAAACCGTGCCATGTAGGCCGGGTGAAAAAACCTATATCGGAAAGCATAAGAAAAGATCAAGTTTTAAAGCTTCCAGAGAGCTGCAAGATAAGAGAAAGGCCTTGTGTAAGGCCTTGAAGACTGACCGTCTTCGACTTTGGTTTCAGCCGCCCCTTCTTCCTATTCTTCCTGTTCCTCCTCTTCCTCTTCCTCCTCGTCTACTCCCTCTTCAGGCTTTTCCAGTTCTAGTTTTCTCGCTAGACCGTATTCCAATTAACGGCCTGAACGGGCTATATTACTAACGAATACTAATGGCATATACTGTGTCAAAACACCTGTGATTTGCATATAGGCAAAGAATCCTTAACAAAAAGGGGGTATATAACTAAACTAAACCGAGTCAACTATTCTTTCGTTTTTCCCACCTGTCCCGGTAATCTGTCAACTCTTTGCATAACCATACCCCATTAGCCAATCTTATTACACTCCTTTTTCCCACCCTTCCCCCATGGCCGCCTCAATGGAAAATACTGGATGTTTCCTATATATCACAATTTCACCCCAATGTTCAGAAGCACTGCCTCTCCCCCAGACAGAAACTTGGTCTCCAGAAACTTCTAATCCTCCCGCGAGATAAACGGCGCAAACGCCCTCTTCATCCCCGTCTCCTCCCCTCCCTTGAATCTTTCTAAATCATCCCTGTACTCCTCATCGATCTCCATAGAGACGTCCTCTGTCGTTCCCTGCGCTTGCTGTTGCTGCATCGAGGATGTCGCCCTAGACAATCTCCTCTTGATCATGCCCCTGACGTTATTCTGGCCCAGGCTCCCATCTTGTCGCTGCTCCCGATTCCTCGTCACATCCCTCTTTGCCTGAAGAATATCCTGATACGTCTGCAGCACCAGCTTATCGTCGTCTGTAAACGTCACACAAAACCGCTGCAGCGTGACAAACTGGACTGCCTGAATGAGATCCAGTGAAAACATGCACATCAGGTACGCTGCCACAAACGTGGCAGAGCGGTCGTTCCCAGTCTCACAGCACACCAAGATTCTGCCTTTTCTTTGGCCGGAAGGATCCGACCGGGCGATGGCGACGAGGTGAGCGTTGATCTTTTGCACGGCAAGCCCAAACAGCCCGACGAGTCCTTGCATGTATGGCACGTCAATGGTATCGGCCGCTATCCCTACTTCTTCGGCGGCGCGCTCGATGCTCCTCAGAATCCCAGTGTACCGAGCGTCGTGGACGCCGAAAATAAGCGTTATGCCCTTCTCTCGGAGGAAGTCGCGGTCTTTGGCCGCGCTGGAGGGGCCGAGGTAGAGAAAATCGAGGATTGGCTGGGCGAGTCGGCGGTGGGCATACTGCCACTGGTGAGACGAGTCGATTGCTTTTTGGGTGTCCAAAGAGCTAAACAGTTGCCGGAGGTCTTCGTCTGTGAGGTCATCTTCGCCGGAGAAAGGGGTGGGCTCTGAGATGGAAGGGTGGATCGACATGGTGCTCCTCAGTGTGAGGGCGGGAATGTGAATATATGGCGGTGATGGGGCCCGACGCATGGTTTCCGCTGAGCGGACTACACCTTCGGCGATGGGCGATTTTTCCTGTTCCATATCCATTTTGCTTGTTGCTTCTGCGCAGCAAGAGTCCCAAGTCGCACGTGGTAAAAGTCCTAATTAGGAAGTTTTGACTGAAGCTTGTTAGTCTAACTTTGTGACTTTTAAAATCTTGACCACTCCGCTGGACGCCATGGACAAGTTTGATATCGGCTTACCAAGGTGGTAGACTGCTGCTCGGCGAAAGTGGATGGAAGGTCCTAAGATATGATGTTATCGTACCACGTATGTATAAAAGAATCAAGACTCGTACTAATATCCCAGTAAATGAAAATTGTATGCAGAAGGTAAATTGCTGAGATGAATATTTGGCACTCAATTCTCAATTGATGAGGCAGGAGACTCCGCAGGAACAATGACAGGCAGCAGTGTGGGGCAGCGGCAGTCGAAGCTCAGGAGCCACGCCCTCCAAGCAAAGAAAGGGTGCACTGTGTTACATAAAGGGACACATTAAACTCAAGATAAAGAGACACATGGCCATCTTCTTGAAAGCCGCACAAGATAATGTATCTGCATCATAGGTTGATTGTCGTATCAGGATAGTATTGGGGAAGAGCCGAACAGATCTTTTAAGCATAGGTATATCATAGTTCAACAGACAAGTCCGCTATTGGAGTCAAGAATCGGGGTGCTTGGCTCACAGGCAAATCATCGTGCTCCGAAAACTTGTCTCAACAGATTATATTCAGTGTGGCAATACCAAAGCATGCTCGCTCAAACCAAGCAGGTCTATCTGTCATGCAATGCAGCGAGGCGCTAAAAGCAAACATTGAGAATCCAGAACTCGTCTCATAAACATCATCAACATGATCTATACTCTTTTTGTCGGCGTCGACTCCTTAGCCAAGGGTGACGTTATTTCAGGCGTTACCGACCTCGATTCCACACGAGGACGTGGTTTACTGGCCGAGCCCGGCTTCTTCCGCTTCTTTTCAGACGCAGTGGAAGACGTACTTGCTTTACGTGCGACCCCGAGATATTGGTCATCAACTTCGAGTGTCGGCGTCGTGCTTCGCGATCCTGGTGCGCCCAGGTTCATGCTTCCCCTTCTCATGGTGCCACTCCCGCTCCTCGTCCGCTTATGTTCTCCTAACACTGCTGCGTGGCGAGGATGATGGGGGTGGTGGGCCACCTTCTCGCCGTGGTGCTGTGGCGCTTTGTCGACCACCTTGCGCCAGGGAAGCCACCAGAACCAGCCCCCATGCTCTCTGCGCAACCTGAGATCCCTCTCCTTGAGCTTCACCCTCAGCAACGCCCGCCTTTCATTCTCTCTTTCCCAGTATTCGGCCCTGTACAACTCCCAATTCTCCCGAAAACTAGGCGAGAACGGCTTCGCCAGCAACAAGAGCTTGACATAATCCCCACCCGGCGCCAAGTCCTCTTCATGGCCCCCCTTTTCCTCATCCCAGTTCGTGATATGCACACTTGGATGCGAGTCCTTGCTCAAATTCAACTCTCTATCCACCTCCCTCAGTACCGTCGGGTCCACAAACCGGTATGAACTGCCATTATTCGAAAACACGCCGTATGTCAAAAACCACCCAATTGTGCTCAGGGCCTCCTTCCACCAAGGCCGTTTCATCACCACCAACTTGCAGTTGAACCCCCTCAAACCCCTGTTGCTGACCGTAAACCACCTCCTCGGCCACCTCACTCCCCGTTCCCAGATCCCTGTCAGCCAGACGAGCAGCCCAGTCATGACACCGCCTAGGAAGCACATTCTTTCTGTTGTTTCTACCATCCAGTACACTGATCCACCCACGCCTGAGCCGTCCTCTCTCGGCGCCAGGAAGAGAGCGTACCCAAACCCAGCCGTCCAGATGGTGAGTAGCGACAGGAAGAAGGTGTGGTGTCGACGGCGGGCGCGGAGCTCGAGATATTGCGCGCGCAGGGAGGCTTCGAGAATAAGAAGATTGAGGTAGATCATGGACGGGGAGGACGGCGTGTGAGAGAGGGGGTCTCCCGTTGCCGACGACGTTGATTTCTCCTCGGCACCCCCCTTCCCTGGTTCGGGAGTGACGCCGCTGGTTCTCGAGAGGTCATTGTGGGAGGTAAGACCGGCTGCGGAGGAGAGCGGCGCGCCTTTGACAATGGAGTCGAGGGTGTCTGCCATGGCCAGATCTCGTTCCGGCCGCCAGTGGGGGAAGGAAGGACAGAGGCGGACGGGAGGGAATCGGAGTCGGAATCCGGATGTGAAGATTATGTGATTGTAGGTTTCAGTTCAATCAATATTGTTTGGGCGGCGCGTGGCGCTCGCTCCCGTCGTCGTTGAGAATCTGGAATTTCTCTGGGTAAGGCAAGGGGCTGAGCTTATCCCCACATGCACCAGTCAGCCGTTAATGAAATAGACAGCGCCGGCCGCGTCAGTCAGCTGTCGCGATGCAAATGCGAGCAAGCCAATTTGGGCAGATATGCCGGAGTTTAGATATCGCCGTGTCGTTCGTGTCATGGACGCATATCTGTGTCTTGGGGGGCCCGGTTCTCACCGTGTCGTGTTTTTTGGTGGTTGCACAGCAAACTTGAGGTTATTGGAAAAGACTGGGGCGGTGTTGAGCTTCCCTCGGTTGGGCCCGGAATGGTCCTTTTTCCTGGGTCTCTGGATTCTCACAGGGGTTGTCCCCAGGCAGTCTCGGCTTGCAACGTCATCGCTCGGGTACTTTTAGGAATTTTGTTAGCGGCAAAAACAGGGGATCACCCGCCCGCATTGCCGTTGAGCTGCCACTGCTTGGCCTTCCGTGATCGGGTAGCGGAGCGATGTAAAATCCGATCGCTGGACATTGTTGAGCAAGCGGTCTGAGTGGTTGATTGGGGAATTCGCTGTCGGACATGGCGGATTTTACACTCTTCTCTCCCACACCTGCCTGCACCGGCCGCGCCATCCCGACCCAAATGCAGGAGCATTGTATAAGGGGCGCTGTCCCGACGCGCTCCTCCTCCAACCGTCATCATGCTCAAGTCTACTAAACCTACAAGCCTTTTGCTACGTGTTCCTAAGCTTGCCTCGTCTGTGTTTGTCGGTTCGCTCTCGGAGAGGACTGGAACAACAACACGCACGAAGGAATCGAGCAGCCGAATGTCCACCGACACAGCCTCTGCGTCTAGTTCTTCCTCGATCCCGCCACCTGCGACACAACCTTTGCTTTTCCCTACGCACCGCAAGAAAACCCCGTTGCATCGTTTGCACCCTCAGCATCACGCTGAAGGTGCGCCGAGAAAACACACGCCCAAAATGATGGCATTTCCCCTAGGTTATAAAGAGGCTGCGCATCAGTGGGTATGTATCTCCAGTACTACGGCGCAATAAAACGAGCCACTGACTGACGAGCATACAGTGGACTAGTCTGTCATCACGGCAAGCCGAACAGAATGTACTCTCCTTTATTCCTCACGTTCGTGAAGCCACCGGCCCAAGTGTGGGCGCGCGCCTCCTCGACCTTGCCAACAGCGACCCTTTCGGCCAGCGAGTGTGGCGATCATCTATGGTGCAGCTGTCAGGGAAGAACCGTGCTTTGAATGAGTTCTCGATCGAAAGGGAAGGCGAGGACGTTGACAATACCCTCGTCATGCTCCACGGATACGGCGCCGGGTTGGGCTTCTTCTACAAGAATTTCGAACCACTCACCAGATTACCTGGCTGGAAATTGTACGCGCTGGACATGCTAGGAATGGGCAACTCTTCCCGACCGTCTTTCAAGGTTCATGCCAAAACCCAAAAGGAGAAAATCGCCGAAGCCGAAAGCTGGTTCATCGACGCGCTTGAAGAATGGCGCAAGATTCGCAAGCTCGAAAAGTTTACCCTGATGGGCCATTCCATGGGTGGCTACCTGGCAGTATCTTACGCCCTCAAGTACCCCGGCCACCTCAACAAATTGATCTTGGTGTCTCCCGTTGGAATCCCCGAAGATCCATGGGCAGTCAACGCCGCCATGCCCGAACCTGAAACGTCCACCATGGCGGCCGAATTCACCCAAGACCAGGAGAGCATCGTCCACCAAACCCCAGCTGGTCAAAACGCCGAGTATGTCAACGCAGAGACCAAAGATAAGAAATCTGTCGCCTCCCAGCCCAACAACTCCACCACCCCTCCCAAACGCCCCCTTCCGGGGTGGCTGGTCTGGCTCTGGGACGCAAATGTCTCCCCATTTAGCATTGTCCGCTTCGCCGGCCCCTTGGGACCTCGGTTTGTCTCCGGGTGGACAGCCCGCCGATTCAACCACCTCCCCTCAGCCGAGAAGCAAGCTTTGCATGATTACTCCTACGCTCTCTTCCGCCAGCGAGGGTCGGGTGAATACGCCTTGCCATATCTCCTTGCTCCGGGAGCATACGCCCGCAGCCCGGTCATCAACCGTATCCAGGACGTCGGTCGACAGATCATCTCCCCGAAAACGGACGCAACACCCGAAGTAAAAGAACATGGGTTCCCGATTGTGTTCATGTACGGGGAGAACGACTGGATGGATGTTGCGGGGGGTTATGCAGCCGAAGAAAAGATCAAGAAGAGGATCGAAAAGGCGCTGATGGAGGAAGGGGAAGATACAAGAGAAAAGGAGAATGGGAGTGTCAAAGTGGTGGTTGTGAGGAAGGCGGGCCACCACCTTTACGTGGACAATCCCGAGGAGTTTAATGAGGTTGTGAGGCGGGAGCTGAAGGAAACGACGGTGATGGAGAAGAGGAGGACAAATCAGGAGCAGTGGGGGTCGAAATAGGGGTTGCATAGAACAGGGTGGGGTTGGAGGGTTGGTATATAAAATGTAGAGAGGAAGAAGATTAGCACAGGGCAAGAGGGATTGATGGATGGATGCATGATAAGCGGCGTTTATACTTTGAGTGGGGTTCACACAACATTGGATGGGAATCCATTATCTTTGGAGTAAAGCATGGCGGTAGGATATAGCAGTCAGAGGCAGTTGAAGATTTTGATATGAAGAGATGAAGTGGCAGCTACGGTAATCATGAGGTTTGGCGGGTCGGTGTCAGGTTGGAGTAAAAACAATTGACTGGATATTGTATGTATGCTGTATCTTAGGATACAGTTACTCAGAGATATATACAGTTGCCTTTATTGCTTTTTTCAGCTGCAACTTTTCAGTTTTAGAATGTTAGATTAGTACTGTTATACTTTTTTGTACTGGCTGTGGAAGAGACGACATGTACAGCCAGCCGTGACTGCACACAGCGACTCCCTGTCTATCACTTTTAGAACTCTTCCCCTTCATACCTACGGGTGATCACACATCAATTCTTCAGGTAGAAAGCTTCTTGTGACTATATGGAAAGAATCTGGCATGATAATACCACACACGCAGTGACACAGCAATAGACCGCAATGTTAAGACAAGTTCAAGCAACAGCACCAGCAGCTTATGATAAAGAGTACACATACATTCCATGAAAACAACAACAACAATGCAATGCGAATGCAACGGAATAAAAGAACAAAACATGATAATAGTTTTTAACAAAGTTTAACAAGAAATTTTTCAATCACGCCACAATACTGTTCCTGTTTCCCTTTGCCATGTCTTCTGCCGTTTCACAACTTGTCTCCCGTGCTTCCACACAATGCTAATCTGTCAACGCTTTTTACAACACCAACAAACAGCCCCCTTTGCACTTTCAAAAAGAATCTACAATCCTCACTAACACCCCTACCATCCTCGCCCCTTCCCACCCAACAAGCTGAGCAACCTCCAACCCCAACAGCGTCTCCTAGTTTCCGCCGCCAGCACCACCATTATTGCCACCCTCCCATCCAATCCAGCTCCTAGGCATCACCCTCCAGATCTTCACCTCACCACTCCTCAAGTCGTCAAGCTTGAAACTTTCTAGCTTCACCTTCTTGCTCTCGCGCCCTTGTTCCCAAGCCCTGACCTTCTTCTTGGTGCCGTCCCACTCGCCCACGACCGCCACATGGTCGGGCTTGCCGATTTCAACGCTGTACTTGGCATGCATGGCACCGTGCTTGCCCTGGAACTTGGCGTTGCGGATGCTGATGATGTCTCCGGGGCGGATCTCGTCATTTTGGCTCGTGCTGGCGTTGGCGAGGTTGCTGTACACCAGGGCGCCATAAGCACGCGTGCCAACAGGGTGAAGAGCGTCCTTGTGCGGGCGCAGCAACTCGTAGATTAGACCTTGGGGAGTCCCATCGCCCACGACGGTATCCTTCAGCTTGTGGACTGCCTCGCCAATGGCGCGGCCGAACCGCTCGTAACTTTCCTCGAGCTGATCCTGGCGCAAGGCCCGCGGCGGGGCTTCATGACGCTGCTCAAGTTGCACCTCGGAGGGGTCCTGGGGGTTGAAACGGACAGTTATAACAGTCTGCGAGTAGTCCTGGAACAAGACGTAGATATCCCGAGTCACAATCGTCTTGCCCCCCTGATGGGGATCGGCGGAGGTTGACTCTTCAGACTCGAAAAAGATGTCCTTGCGGCCGTGAAGCTGCGAAGGCAAACCGTTGGGCTGTAGCCACCATCCTGACTGGTTGGCTAGGTCAATGTCATTAGCGACAAACCCAGACTCCATAGACGGCCGAGTAACATCGACGGAACGCCTCCCACCGCTGCCACGGGGGACATCCAACGACTTCCTCGGCGGCGGAGCTCGGTTTGGCGGTGAGGAGATAGGGGGAGGAATGGGCGATCTCAGGTTCTGAGGGGGGAGTGGCGGGGAAAACTGTGGGGTCTCATGGGCTGATGTCTCTTCATTCTGCCTGATATGCGGAGAGGGCAAGGGGAATGGTGGAACAACCGGAGCTGCCTGCGAGGGTGCAATATAGTTGTATGGATCGTAATCATCATCGTCATATTCAGCAGGTGGTGCCTCCTTCGGTGGGGGAGGGGGAGGCGGGGCTGTACGGGGCGCATCTACCGACTTGCGGGAGGGCGCCAAAGCACTTGGTGGCGGGGGTGGTTGGTTCGGAATCGGAGGAGGGCCTGCTCTTGGGGCTGCTGCTGAAGGAAGCGGAGGCGCCTCACTCGTTGGCGATCTCGGCCCAACATCTTCGAAGCTTGACTCACGCTGGTGAGCCTTGAGTGCATCTTTGTGAGGAACCGACGAGGCGATATCGGTGTCGTAGTCACCTTCATACTCGGTAACCTCCTCTTCGTCACCACTGTCGTCATTTCTTGGTGGTGCGCCGGGAATCGGGGGCGGTCGGGTGTCAGCCGTAGAGTCCCTACGCAGCGGGGGCGCGGCCGTGGGAGGCGGTGGAGGGGGTCTGCTCTGCGTAGGGAGTGGTGGGGCAGAGCCAGGAATGGGAGGCGGTGCCCTGCTGTCGCGCCTGGGTATAGCAGGCGCCGACGGCGAAGTTGGAGAGCTCTCATCATAAGACCGACGAGGAGCAGCCCGAGGTGATGTCGGGGGCAGTGGTGGAGGAGCGGCAGTCCCAGGTGGAGGGGGAGGAGGAGCTCTAGTGACATGGGCTACATCAGGTTTTGGTGTATCGGACTCATCATTGGGCCTTTCGGAGAGCTCGTCGTCAGACACCGACCCTTCGCTAGGGGATTTGATCGCCGACGTAGTTGGCGGTGGTGGTGGCGGACGTGCTTTGCGATGTTAATAATGACACTCCACAGTGCAAAACAATGGGGATCACTATACTCACAGTCCAAAGAAGGAACGGGGGGTGGAGCTGGTCTCCCACCAGGAACAGGGGGAGGGGCCCCGTGTTCGTTGGGCGTTTCTACACTTTGGTTAGTTATCCTCAGTATCGAACAGAATTTCCAACAAGAAACCTACGTGGCGGTGCAACTTCCTGATGAGGAGTCTTCAGCTGGGCCTCATCCTCCTCTTCTTTCTCTTCAACAACGGACTGCTTTCGCTCGGGAAGCGGCGGTGGGCGCGAGAGACCAGGCAAAGGAATACCGGGCATAGGCACGGGGGGTGCGCGGGCAGTGGGCGAGACCGGCTCCTCGTGCTCTTCAATACGCTTCTCAGGGGTGGCCTTCTTCTTCTTAGGCATCATAGGTGCGGGAGCACCAAACAGGCCAGGGATGCCCATACCTGGCATTCCCATACCACCAGACATCTTGGCCATTCTTGCGCGCAGCTCCTCCTTGCGCCGGACCTCTGGGTCAATATCTTCCTCTTCCTCCTCCTCTTCATCTTCCTCTTCAGCCTGCTCATCATCATCCTGCTTGGCAGCAGTAGCAACATGCTTCGGTCTGACATCACTTTCCTCTTTTTCAGTGAGCTCTTCCAAACCCTCGGTGGTCTCACCAGCTCCAGACATGTCGGCCTCATTACCATCATTGGGTTCAACTCCTCTAGAAGATCTGCGACGCCCAGGGTGCGGAATCCGAGGGGGATGAGACTCATCAAGGGATCCGCGGCCTGTTGTGTCTTCGGTATCACGGCGCTCCAAAGGGGGCGGGGCAGGAGCAGTAGCTTCACCTTCAGCGGCAGTGGCGTCGTGACTATCCAGCCGCTTCTTGGCCGGCTTCTTGGGTTTCTCCTTCTTGGCAGCGGCCTCAGCATGGCGAGTGGCAGTTTCCATCTGTTGCTTTTGCAGCAGAGCAAGGCGCTCCTTTAAGCTCATGGGCTTGGGCTCATCATCAACGGCTTCACCCTCATTGGTCGACGTTGATGCTGTCACACCAACAAGACCTGCTTTCCCTGCATTCTCGAGAATTTCGGCTTCCTGCTCCTTGACCTCTGGATCCTCATCGCGGCGGTAGACTTTGGCAACGGGAGCCTGGCTGACCGGCGGAATGTAGGCGTGCCTGCTTGGAGGGGGTGCAACAAACGGCTTCTTTATGAAGCTCGAGCCTCCTGAGCTCAGCCCACTAGGCTTGAAGGGAGCAGGTGGGGCTGCAGCAGCTGCCTTGTTGAAAAGCGCGAGGCGGTCCTTGAACGAGTTGCCAGACGGCTTATCAGAGACAGGTGGAGGTCCCGCACTGGGTTTGGAGACAACCGCAGCAGGCTTCGGCGCAGGGGGCGACTTCGCAGACGGCGCCTCGGTGGGTTGGGGAACAGGAGGTGCGGGGGCGGCAACTGGAACAGGGGCAAGCGCAGGAGCCGGAGGGGAAGCCGGAGCTTGCACAGGTTGAACCGGTTCCGGAACAGCCGCAGGGGCGGGCGGAGGAGAGGAAACTGTCCGCTCGGGCGAAGGAGATCTCACGGGCTCAGGACCAGGCTCCGGAGCCGCCTCGTGCTTCGGGGAATCCGGAGCTGGGATCGGAGCTTCGGCGACAGGTTTATGTTCCCTTTTGGACTGAGGCCGTGCCGCCGGGCGAGGAGGTGCTGCAGGCTCATATTTTTCCACGAAATTCCTGGGGAAAATACCCTCTTGCTTGTTGCCGGTCTCGTCGATGTACTCCCCGCCATACCAGTCGTCATCTTCCTCGTCGGTTACGGTTATGATCTGGCCAACGCTGAAAATGAGGTCATCTTCGTGGCCCGAGTTGTATTCGTACAAGGCCTTGACCTTGAACGACATGATGACGCGGCTCGAGGCCTAGGAATAAGGGGACGGCGAGGTAGTTACTGTTGATGTCTGCAGTGTTGTTTTGCGTGCTTTGGGCCTGTCGTCAGAGGCAGGCAAGCTATTAAACGTCGCTGGCTCGCTCGGCAGATGCGGGGCGGGGTTGGCTTCGGTCCGCTTTTCGTGGGCCTGGACTTCAAAGTGTAGACACACGCCAAGTGCAGGTGAGGTTGTATGAACCGTCCAAGATAGAGCTCGGGCAGAGCTGCTGCTGTGTAAACGTAATACTTAAGGAAGAGTGCGAGAGAAGAACTGGGATGGTCGAATTTCTCAAACAGTTCGATCTCCAACAGCTAGTGGTTGTGGAAGGGCGGTCCTTGCTTGGCCGCCCCTTGCAAGTCGGACGTCGGACCTCGGACGCCTCAGCTTGTTCTCCGTTTGGGTGTTGCAGTGTGGCTAAAAGCGTTGGCTTCAGGCGCACCTTCGATCCTCGACGTCAGCGCATAAGAGTTTACCACACCTTGTGTTTGTTGCTATAGTCTACGTGTTTCGAGTATGTCTTTCAGTCGGGACACTTCACCAGGCAGTAATTCAACCGGAGTTGGGGGTGTTCCAGCCAGGAGGTGGCTGGGGCATTTATCTCATGTGCTGTTGCCAGTGTTTGTTGCTTGGAGATGACCCCTCCCTAATATGACGAGGTGGATCGACGCCTCACATCGGAAGCGCAAGCGGCCACAGACAGGTCGTGCTTGGCAGCTGGCAAACGGCTTTCTGCCCGGCAGGCATCGCCCCTCTATCGCATTCACTGTTGAACCGAATTTCTGATTTCTCTATCTTCGCGCCTTCGTCTCACATGTCCATTGATACGACCTCTGCGACAACAGCACATAGAGACTACTATTTGGCCTTTTGCTTGATATCGTCTCTTCTCTAACACCACCACTCACATGACGACCTCTCTATCTCCCAGCCTCACCTAACACCCCACAACATCACCGCCATGGCGCCCAGCTCAACCCCCAGCGCCCCCCCTCCTAAGTCTATCCTCAAAAAGACAAACCCGCCCCCTGATGCGCCTTCCGCCCTCGAACTCACCGGACTCACCCGCGCCCAAGCAGCCCAACTTCTCACCCTCTCTAAAACCGAACTAAAACCCCCCATTCCCATCGAAACCTTTGAGCTCCTCTCCGCCGCCTTCCCTTCTTCTCAACCACCCTCACCAGCCGACATCTCCCTCCTCCTCTCCCACCTCCCCGACTTTTCTCCATCAGAGTACCTCGATTTGATAGACGAACGCAACTGCCTCAATAAATGCGGCTACGCCCTCTGCTCCAACCCCCGCCGCAACTTCCCCGGCAAGGTCAAGGTTCGTCGCTCGGGTGTGGCCAAGACGGAGGACCTCAACAAGTGGTGCAGCGATGATTGTGCCTTGAAGGGAATGTACATCCATGTTCAGTTGGAGCACCCTTCGTACGAGTGGGTGGGCGATAAAGGGCAGATGAAGGTCAAGATTCGGCTGAGGGAGGACTTGGAGAAGGAGAAGGGGTCAGTCGAGGTGGAAAAGGAAGTAGGGCGGCTTTCACTTGATGGGGCCAGCGACGAGAGGGACAAGAAGGGAGGCGATGCTCACGAGAAGAAGCAGCATGCTGGTCGGTTGGCCGTGGAGAGGAACGGGATGAGCGTTGATAGAGTCGAGATCACGATTGGGGAAAAAGAAATCACCCAGCCGCCAACAGCTCCTACATTCAGCAGCGCCCAGGGAGGAGAGAGCGGTGCTCATCTCGTGGTTGAAGGGTACAGGATTGGCAGTAAGGGAAAGAAGCTCAAGGACACTGACGGTGAGAACGACGATGACGATGATTTTATTCCTTCTATTCGTATCGAGAGTCTCAACTATGGGAGATCTTGATTCTATCTGCTTTGATAACGGACAGGGCCGATGTGAATGAAGGTGTGGAGGAAGAGGCCCACCATCAGGAGGCATGCCTGCGTGCCTCTGAGGCTCTTCGTAGAGGGTAACGTAATCGCCCATATTGTAGGACCTTTGGGGTATGATGGGAAAGAAAAGGCACTGCATTGCATAGAAATTGGCGTTTTGGCGGTTTATGATACCCGACTTACATAAAAAGATTAGACCTTGATAATACCTACCTCGTTGATTACAACATTTTGGAGAAGTCACGTCTATAACATAGCCACAGCATACACACAGACATACCTGAGCTCCCCAACGAGGCAAAACCCAACTGTCTCACAACGAATCCCATCCGCATCACCGTAAAGTAGAAGCGTAGTTTGGCAATCAAGCCTCGTCCTCGGCATTACCCGTAGGACTCGGCGACACCTGAATGGGGGGGACAACAGATTGCTTTATTCTTCAAAGCTATCGTATGCCGTGTTTGTTTTTCCCTTTCCGACCGACCACGACCCAGTGCCGTCAGTATTGACCCAACGCCGTAGTATGATGATGCCCATGTGATGAAGAGATCTTCATGCTCCTTTCCCAACTTTTGCTGACTGCCATGAAGGGGTATCGTGGTCAAAGTCGTCAGTCGTTTTTCGTCGGTAGTCCTAACTTGTTCCCTCTTTCGAAAAAACAATTTAGTCACGGCGGGGACGGTCGCCACCGAAGCGGCGGGGGCCACGCTCGACAACGGGGTTCTGGGTAACGGGAATGACGTTGACGGGGATGGAGTCGAACTGTTGTTTCTTGTCAATATTTCGCCTCTCACAAGTGCCTGAAGCTGGATAGGGAGACATACGCCGAGGTGCTTAAGGAGATCTTTGGTCTCGGTATCGACATCGAGCTGGCCGCTCTCGGAGTTCTGGGTGAAGTCGAGTGCGGAGACCTCGGGAACGTACTGATCCTTGCGCTCACGCTCCTCCTCCTGAAGCTTGAAGGAGATACCACGGACGGGGCCACGCTGAATGCGCTTCATCAAGTGGGTGGTGTAGCCGGCAATCTTGTTGCGGAGGCGCTTGGAAGCAATGATGGCGATCTCATCGCAGACACTGTTTTTCAAGTCAATACCGTCTCCTCTGCCGAAAAATCCACGACGGGGACAACATACCGCTTGTTGGTCTCGAAGTCGAGGGTCAACTTGGGGTAGTACCGCTCAATGATGACCTTGGCGGACTTCTTGACGGTCTTGGTACGGACGCGACCCATTTTGACGGTTTGGTGTGGTGGTTGGTTGTTGGTGAAGGGAAAAAAAGACCTACCGAGGGCGACGCTTGGAGTTCGGACACAGAAAGGAAAAAGCAGAGGAATCTTGCAGTTGCGCTTGTCAAACCTGTGGTGGTTTTTCAGAGTGGGTCTTCAGTTGTGGGGGTTGCGTGCGCTTAGGGCATGCCAAGCTTGTGGTGGGGCTGACGGAGCTGGGTGAATGTGTGGCTAGTTACAAAGATGGAGCACATGTGGCTGAACGTTCTGCTGGCCCCTAAGCCCCTGAACCACGCAGTGAAGTACATCGTGGGAAGAACCAAAGATACACCGAAAATCAGCGCCATGATATATTTCTACAGAGAACCTTGTTGTACATTACGGGTCCCATCCAGGCAGGGGTTCCAACCGCTTCGGTTCGACTCTAGTTGTCCACCTTCAAACCATAGTCCTGTGCGCCCTGTGAGACCTTACTCGAGTACTCCTTACTCGAGTATTGTCTACGAATGGTCTTCATGCTAACCTCCTCGACTTCCTTCCGCTGTCGCCCAAACAGCCCTTCACCGTCACCAATCAACTCGCGGGCAACCAGCTCAGCCTCCGGGTCCACGTGGTTGACCGTGATCTGCAGCTTGCCATTCGAATTTACGGAAGCCGTCGTTGGCTGCACGTAAATCTTAGCGCCATCATTGAGATCAGGGTCAAAGTGTCTAAGAGGCGATTTCCCTGATTTCTGGTTGTGGATGTTGTCACCGGCCTTAGTCTCAGCCACAAAACCAGCAATACCAAGCTTGGCACTGCTATAACTCTGCTGGCTCGCCGGCTTGAGCACTCTGGCTTCGACCGGCTTGTGCTCCTTTTGCGGCCCGTATACCGGGTGGTTCTCCATGTATGCGCCGGTGCGGATGTATGAAAGACCAGCGGAAGGGTGTGTCTGTGGAGGACCATGCTCGGCATACGGATTCCGCGTATCATGGGCTGCAAAGACGGTCCGCCGGTAGCCGCTCATTAGTTGCTCCCTTGTTATTTCTGTAGGTTGCTTAAGAGGTGCGAGATCCAAGAACTCCCCGACGAGCTGGTAGAGCATTGCGTTCTGGTTCCGGACATTCCGTAAGTATTCCGTGACTTGATCATCAAGAATGGACTCGGCGGTGACCACGGGGAAATTGGTCTCCCCTCTGTCGAGGGCTTTTCCCTTTGCCGTCTCATTCAGGTCCCGGGCAATCTTAGCCTTCAGAAACTTGCGGAAGGCGGCACGACGAGGGCGGACCTTCTCAGCTAGGTACTTCTTGAAGTCACCCGGCGACATTCCGGCTAGCCATGGGCCAGAAAACCTCCATCGCTGGTCGACAAGCTTTGCACGGTCCTTCGCTGCGATGTCGGTGCAATCGATATCATCTCCAAAAACCGACCGGCTCCCAGCATCGGTTCTGTGTACGGAACTTCCTAAAGAAGAGGGAGTGAAAATCGGGAGACCCAGTTCCTGAAACTTAAGTAGGGAGAGACCGTGGTCGGCACCTGAAGCGTAATCGGTAATTTGCTCGATCGTATCGATGGCCTTGATGCGGAGCATAGGAGTCGAGGACTTGGTGGTCGATCGGAGAGGAAGTGGGCGCTTGAGACCCCAGTCTCCCTCTTTGCGGGTGTGACTGAGGGTCGTGATAACCTGGTGAGTTGGGTAGGCTGAGGTGGCCGTGTCGGAGTGCGATTTGAAGGTTGCTTGTGCGGCTTCTTGCGCCGGTGGTGGGAGTGGTGCCGGCATAGAGAACATCCGCGATGCCCGGAGAAGCGCGCCTCCCGGAGACACGCCCCTGGAAACCATGGTGACTGTGGGTGGACTGGCCCAAAAGCGCTCTCTTAGCTGTCGTCGAGGTCGGGGTCGAGGCCGCGAGAGATCGGGCTTCGTTGCTTCAATCACCGAGTTGAGCTGCAAAAATCCCGAGCTTCAAAAGTTGAATCATGCCCCAATTGGCCATTCATCCTTGCCAAGGCCGAGCTCTGTAACCCTAACCCTTGGTGTGAGCTCGTCCAGTTACCCATGATTCGATGTCAGTTGAAGCGACGCCCATGTGCAGTTGTTTCAAGGCAAATATTTGGGTACCTTGTTCATCTATTGGTTTTATTTATGATTTTATATCAACTTTCTAGCAAGTCTATGCCGACGCCGCGCAATGCGTTGACCGCCCAAGATGGATAACTCTGTCCGTCAGGATACAACCCACCAAAGAATTCCTTGACAAATGCCGGGAACCGGTCGGCGATGATAGCCTCTCTAACTTGCCTCATCAGATCCAGCTGATACCACACGTTGTGTAGTGTCAGTAGGTGCGCCGCCACTGTCTCTTTGGCAGCATTATGGTGAATGAACGCCCTCGCAATGCCCAACGACCCTTCTTGGTTTACAGGCCTGCAGCACTGGCACCCGCATCCCTCCTCGATTGGCCCAAAATCAGCTGCATACATCTCCCTTTTCATGTTGAGTACACCGTGCTTGGTGATGGCATTGCCAAACCGGGCAGTTCGTGTGGGCCACACGCAGTCGAACATGTCCGCTCCCAGCGCCACGCTGACCACAAGATCCTCCGGGTACCCAATTCCCATAACATATCTTGGCTTAAGCTCCGGCAATTGCTCTGTGCAGGTCGCTACGACCTTGCAGAAGTCGTCCTTTGCTTCACCTCCGCTCAGTCCACCAATGGCAATACCAGGGGTGTCACGGGCAACCATTTCGCGGCAGCATTCCCGGCGCATCTCCAAGTCCAGTCCTCCTTGAATAATGCAGAACAAACTCTGTCTTTCTGGATATCTGTGCGCAGCTATACATCTGTCGAGCCAGCGTACACTGCGCTCCATCGCCTCTCTCATGCGTGCCTTGTCTGGATGTGTCGTGACGAGGACGTCGTCCAGCTGCATCATAATGTCGGATCCAATCGAATTCTGAAGACTCATCGAGTGCTCAGGAGTCAAGAGCATGGGGCTGCCGTCGTGTGGCGAGAGAAAGCGTACTCCTTCCTCAGTAACATTGGCGAGTTTGAGCAGCGAGACCATCTGGAACCTTTTGACATCTCAGCTATTTTTCCTTCCCATGACAACAGTTGGCCACGTACCCGCCGCTATCGGTAAGAAGATTGTGGTTCCATCCTTGAAACTTGTGCGCGCCTCCTACAGTGTCGAGGACTTTCTGGCCGGGCTTGAGGCCAAGATGGTAGGTGTTGTTGAGGCAGAGACGGCATCCAGTTGCCTCGAGCTGTTCGGGAGTAAGACCTTTGAGTGAAGCCTGTGTGGCTACGGGCATGAAGATCGGGAGGTTGACCTGGCCGTGGGGCAACGTCAAGATGGATGCGCGAGCACGGGTTGTCTATCAGATATCTGCATTAGTTGTCAGGCATGTCCAGCAGCATCTCAAGGAGAGGGATAAAACATACAGAGCACATCCCCACCAGCTCAAACGTGAGGGCGGCAGAGGAGGCCGATTTGGTCGTGAAAGCCATTCTTCTTGCAGTTGTCCACATTCCTGTCAGTTACTAACGACCGACAAAAGCCAAATGCGCCGCTCGTGAAAATGCCCCTCGTTCGAAGAACCCGCTGCCAAGACTGGAAATTCTCCAAAAATCGAGTGGAGCTGCGGTTAAAGTGGACCCATAAGGCTTACCCCTCGATTTGAACTCCAACCAAAACTCCACCATGACTTTCTCGTGCACTCTCAAGCTATCATGATTGTGAAGTAGAGAAGTCCTCTACAATACAGGCAATCTTGGCTCCTATGGTTGCATATCTCATCTTGAAATCAAACACATTAGGTACGAGAAAATATTATAGGGCCATCCACTAGCTCATAACCTTTCGCATAAATCCCTCCCACTTCGGCACCAAGAAACAACGACTCTTGTTCGTTATGGATGTATGATTTGGCACCTTTGCCGTGATAGGACCATACAAGTTGCTACTCGTCATTTAAACAGCATGCCTCTTCTTTCTCTATGAGATGACCAGCTGCACTATGCAATAAATATGAATGCCAAAATGGCCGTTCGATATCTAACCAGTCCAGCAACACGGAGCATTATACAATCTGTTCAGTTCACCAACTGTTCAGAGTGGAAGCTATACCTGGCAGTTTAACTTCGGACAAATGAAAGGTATAGCATATTTATCAACGACCCGCCTAGGTACCTCACATATCTAGTGTTTGGAAAGGTTGTTGATGTCATCTCTAATACCTAGATGCCCCACTTCTTCTTAACGTCAAAGATCCTTCTAGCCCAAAATCAGACGATTTCTTTTCCCGCCGGGACGTATTGCCGGCCACGGAACCAAGATCTGACTATTCCTCTTTGTTGCATTCTTAGCTCGGATATAATGTTGCATCCCGAATCCCCTTTTTTTCATCTTTTCAAAAATTTTGGATCAGGCTTAGGAGATCGTCAAGCAAGTGCTCCCGTACCCATGACCCCCTTCCCTGTCCTTCACCACTAGCAAATCTGGGCCGCGCTGCCCAGAGATACCGATTCTGCTGCGCCTGCCTCGGCGCATAATGACATCAAATCGGAGCTGGAACTGGGCTCGTTGCCCAAAAATGTTTCTGGGTTACTAAATCTGGCCAACTCTTTCCTTGTTTGCATTGTGATCGGTTTATAAAACTCTAAGCATTCTCACTTGCGTCGTGTGCTCAGACTTATCCAAGTGTCAAAAATCTGTCAAATGACCACGGACTTTAGACAACGACAGGATACTCCACAGGGAGCACAGTTTTGACCTCGGGACCAGCCTGACCAGCCTGACCTGACAACACAATACAACACGGGCACGAAAAACCATTCATTTATTTGATCATTGCTTAGCTGTTTCTTGGCCTTGTCCTTTTTTGTTTCGTGGTTGGTTCCTATTTGAGGTTCTTATAAACACGGGATACCCCGACACATTTTTACTCAGTCAATTGTTCTTCCTGCTTCTTTTGAAACATTATCACGACCGTTCAACAAGTCCAACACATGTACTATTTTTTTCAGTGCTTTCCTGAGGCCTACCCACTCCGTTTGTATACCTCCTCGCCGTTTCGAACTACTTCAAACCCCGTCTCTGAAACCGAACTTTTGAAGACCTCTGCGCCATATATCGCTGTGAGATCCAAGCAATCCAACCCACTTCTCTCCCGAGATAGGTATACATCCATACCTCACCCAGAGAGTCAAAACACCAAGAAACTCCTTCAAGATGGCCGAAGAAGAATTCCACCTCTTCCCGTTCCTCCCAGCAGAACTTCGCCTCCAAATCTGGCGCCTCTCCCTCCCGCCCCGCGTCGTCGTCCTCCTCCTTTCCCAATCTTCCCCAGCATACACCTCACCAACCCCGTCACCAACCCTCCTCTCTGTCTGCCACGAGTCCCGCCATGAAACCCTCCGCTCCTTGATCCTCCTCCCGGAAATCAACACCTACTTCCACCCGGGCTACGACATCCTCTACCATCCCCGTCCTTTCTCGCCACTTGGTTACTCCAACCCTTCTCCGCCGCTATGTTTGGAACCACCAGTACGGGACCTCATCACTAAGGTCGCGGTGGACTATGTCTGCGCGGAAGTGAGGAGAGAGTGGGAGGTGTACAACAAGTACTCGTTTCTAAAGTCGTTTCCCAGCTTGGAGGAGGGGTACCTGGTTATCAACTCGCAACAGCAGCAAGAAAACAACGACGGGTCGGAAGAGGGAAGCCAGCGGGACATCGAGCTGATTGATCCGAGGGGGGACAGAGCGGAGATTATGGGGATCATGGAGAGGGTGAGAGAGAGTTTTTGTTATGAGCTTCCTCCGCCTTCTCCGGTTGAGGAGAATGATGACGAAGGAGAAGTGGATAAAGTTGAGCGGAAGGAAATGATGGAGGAGGAAGAAAAGGAAAAGTGGGTTGATGGGAGGATTGAATATAATGGATTGGAGCTTGTGCCGAAGGCGATGATTTGGGGGGGTTGCTCTGGGGGTGTGGTTGGGGTCTGTGGGTGATTTGTTTCTTCTTTTCTTTTCTTTTCTTTTCTTTTGATTAGTTTAAGCTCCAGCATCTTGCTCAGTTTCTGGTTTTTGTCTGCTTAGCATATATCAAGGTTGGTTTAGAAGGTCGTGTTGGTAAGGGACAAGGGATTTAAAGATAGATACAAAAGTGGTATATAAGTGTTGATGTATTCAACATATAGATAACGGGCCATATGCAAAAATCCGCAAATAATAGGGGTATGAATAGATGTGTTCGTCTTGAGAATCCGTCAAAAAATACCTAGCCATGTTCATCCAGTCATTGTGTCTTTTTCGTATCTTTTCGTCCCGTCTGTTCTGTGCCATTTACTTATGGTGTCGTCAGAAGAGGAGATACGCTGACAAAGCTAGCATAGTCCAGCTCAGCAGGCCAAATCTCGCATCGCTCAGAGACATCGCGCCAGAGGGTCCCACAGGTGGAGGCGTTGTGTTTGGGTTCGAGTCTTCGCCATTGGCTGGAGATGGGGTCGGAGAAGCACTCGGAATGATATCAATGATATTGCCATTTCCGAAGCCCCTGGTCCCGGCGGAGGTGAAGATGATGCCGCCATTATCATTGCTGCCGCCGCTGCTTCCTCTCACAGTCGCTCCTCCTCCAGGTGGATAATCGTCACAGAATGTCGTGAACGCTGCGAAGACTGTTTTTCACGTTAATCTCGACATCACAACACCTATGACGACAATTGGAGGTTTTGCTTACTGCTGTAGTCAGTCGGCTCGGCTGTTGTCGCCCAGGCAGCGCAAGTGCTCGCATAGTCCTCCGCTACGGTCGTGTATGAACCGAATGGGTCGTAGCACATACACTCTGCCAGCTCCCTGTCGGAAATAGCAGTGAAATTCGGAATCTTGCTTGAGCATGACCGTACAATGTTGGCGAAGGAGGCACAAGCTCTGGGGGTCGAGGAGGAACCAGCAGTGACTACGTCTCGAGTGGTTGTCGCGACAATTGCTGTTGTTTTCGGAGTGATGGGGCGGTTGGAGCAGATTGGGCTGACCGAAAGACAGCCATCCCAGAATATTGACATGGCTAGAATAGAGTCTGTTAGTGATTCTGACTCCCCACAGCACAGATGGCCACTAGCTACCGCTTGACATACCTGAAAAGCTTGCGGTGGCACCAGCAACTGAGTTGTAAATGTACGATGCACATGAGGAGTATGCTGGGTAGAGAGCTGTGCCCGAGAAACAGCACAGACAGTCAAACATCTCCCCGATGGGAGCCGTTGTAGCAAGAGCACCAGCACTGGCACACGAGGTGACGACAAGATTGGCAACAGAGCAAGCCGTGACGCCCGCCTGTAGGGCCATTGCTTGGACTGTCACATTTGATGGTGGAAGATTGTTGACATGTATGGCCTGGACGTCGATGGTGTGGACGACTTCGACATATTTCTCGAGCATCGCACTCACGATAGCTGCTTGCGCCAGGACAAAGGCCGGGAGAGATTTTCGAACCATCATTCCGTCTTTTTCTTTGTATGCCGGCAAGCAGTGCCCAAGGAAGTCCACGGGTACAAGTGAGAGTAGCACATGGCTTCAATTACATATCAATAAATAACTCAAGGGCAAGACTGAGATCCTGCATATTCATTGACTGACCCCGGGAAGCCGAAAGATTTGTCAAGACCACGGGGACTCTTGACTGGTTGACAAAAGCCCAGCTGAAATCAATATTTGCAGAGTAAGTACCGAGCCCATCTTCCTCTGCCACTTAGCGCCTCCATTTTGTTTAGGCTCGCATGTCGTGGACAAAAGAAAAATGGAGACTGCCACGCAGAAAACACAGGCCCCAGAAGATAGTTGAAGGACATGGAAAGATAGTTAACAGACCTCTCAAACTATCTCGAAGGTCCCTCGACTATCTTTGGAGGCCTGTTAACTATCATTTGAGGCTTGGTCACTGTTTTTCTTTCAAGGCCTGTATTATTATTAGCATGTAGGGTTTCAATGACCGACCTTTTTGTTTGATTGCGGCTGAAATGCAATGGAAAGCCACAGCATGCTCCGAACAACGAAAACGCCTGGCCTGAAGGGTGTGGAAGCATATGATTGGAAGGGAATGACGACGATGAGGTGTGCCACTGTGCAGCTACCCCGCGCCTGCATTCAATATTCTCGGCATCTCAACAGCGTTTCCTTTGTAGAGCAGGCAAGGAAATGTGGGCAGGAAAATAACCTCATGGGAAGAGATCCTCTCAGCTATCCATCCCAATTTTGAAAAATACTCCCTGTTCGCAGAACTTCTACCCTTCTTAATCCCTTCCCGACAATGTATTGCTAACGGTGCCTTGGTGCCCACCCGTGGCCATGCCGGCACTTCCTCATACATGTTCCAGAAGCTTGGTCAAAAAGCAGCGATAACCTTGTCCCGGAAGGTTAGGGATGTTGAACAGACACTCCACCGGCAGGGAGCCCTTGTCCACAAATTGAAAGATGTGGGCGGATGTGTCGAAGGGCGATGGGTGATGGCATAGAGACCACCTTTGTCAGTTGTTGTATATGTAAGGAGTTGCAGTGTGTGAATCTCAATTACCTGATCTCTTTGTCACGTGAACAGGCATTGCTATGATGTCCTGACGCGTGACGCGGTCTTGAATGTTACGCCAAGTCCAGGAGCTTGTGGAGGGACTCAGGTCAAATTGGAGCCAATTTACAGCGTGTCCACCATACGCATAGGCCAATGACTTCATGCCAGCTGCTCAGTACCATCCGATCATTCAATTTAGACATCAGACAAAACAAGTCACTTCGGCTCTTTCTGACTTTCAGACGAGAAAGACGGCTTTGTGCCCATGCGGCAGCTGCAGCAATACCAACCTCTTCATAATGGCGTCGCCGGCGTCATTGTCTGAGTCGTCCTCTCGTCCAAAGAGAGTTTCGGCACAGGTGTCCCAACCACAAACTGACCTCCAGCAAGACAGGCCCCCAAGTGACAAAGATGGCTCGAAGAGTCCCAAAGAAGCCGATTTGGCCCAGTCGCTCCAACACCTGACCATATCGACCACCTCGCCGCCGATAAGGCAGCCCCGCGCCCCTCGGCCTAGCCCTCTCAAACCCACCCTCGACCTTCCTTCCGAGGGCTCCCCGCGTCGACCAAGCAGTGCAATGCGCAGTCCACTATCTGGTTCTTCTCCCGTGAGATCACCATCTAGAGCTGGCACTCCCACCCTGCTAAGAAAAGCCTCGACGAATTCGCTCCGCTCGGCCAACGGCATAACGCCACTCCGCCGAGCAAGCTCGGCCAGCATCCTCTCTCCAACGCCGTCCAGGTCCAGCCGATCACCACTGAGAAGCATGTCGCCCGAATTCCCAGAGAAGCCCATCCTGACCCCGCAAGCTGTCGCGCATGTCCACTTCAAGGCCGAGCTAGATGCTCTCCATGGACCCGACTGGACCCGCCCGGCCGAGACGGTTGTGATTCTCCAGGATGCCTGCTACGGCCACCGATACTCCCGACCCAAGACCTCGAAGGCACAGCTAAGCACCATTGTCGAACGACCAGAAAGGGTTAAGGCCTGTGTCCTGGGTGTATCGGCCGCATATGTCCGGCTGGGTGAGCGACATCAGGATGGCGAGTTTCCGATTGCTCCAGAGGTTAACCCGGCGCAGCTGCCCACAGTACCTTTTAGAATACAGAAAAGCGACAGGCGACTTCCAATAACGTCCCAGACGGTAACCAACGTCCATGGGATCAAATGGATGGAAGAACTCAAGATCATGTGTGACACGGCCGAGTCGAAGCTGGCAGTCAACGGGAAAGAGCTCCAACGACCAGATATCGACCGTGGGGCAAACACAGAGACTCCACGGAAATTTCACGAGGGGGATTTATATCTCTGCGCTGAGACGTTGGAGGCTCTTGAGGGAGCACTGGGGGGAGTATGTGATGCGGTCGATGCCGTGTTTCGTCCTCAGGGGCCACAACGGGCGTTTGTTGCCATCCGTCCGCCTGGTCACCATTGCTCTGGCTCGCATCCGTCTGGATTCTGCTGGATCAACAATGTTCATATCGGCATCATGCACGCCATTCTCAGCCACGGCCTGACCCACGCAGCCATTATCGATTTTGATCTTCATCACGGCGATGGCTCCCAGTCCATTGCCTGGCAACACAACGCAAGGTCCGTTGGTTTGGGTAAGAATGCGGCCTGGTGGAAGAAGACATCGATTGGGTACTTCAGTTTGCACGACATCAACTCTTATCCGTGCGAGATGGGCGATGAAGACAAAGTTAGGAATGCCAGCATATGCATCGACAACGCGCACGGGCAGAGTATTTGGAATGTTCATCTGCAGCCATGGAAGACAGAGGCCGACTTTTGGGCGTTGTACGAGTCTAAATACTCGATCTTGTTGGACAAGACTAGGGAGTACTTGAAAGCCCAGACCGAGAAACTGCGTGCTCAAGGAGTGAATTCGAGAGCCGCCATCTTTTTGTCTGCCGGTTTTGACGCTAGCGAGTGGGAAAGCCCGGGGATGCAACGACACAACGTCAATGTCCCGACCGAGTTCTATGCTCGACTAACCAGGGACGTCATCAAGATTGCTGCCGAAGAGGGCACGAGCGTGGAAGGGCGAGTTATCAGTGTGCTGGAAGGCGGCTATAGCGATCGTGCTTTGTGCTCAGGGGTTTTGAGCCATATTTGTGGCCTTGCCGGCGGTGGCCCACGCGCCAATCAACCAGCAACTCCCTCTGGGCTTGGTTACGAGATGGGCCAAAAGATGGGCACAGTGGAGGCAGTAAAAGAGAACCCAACAAAAGAAGACGGAGCCCGTCAGTACGACCCGTCATGGTGGTCTGTCCCAGAGCTCGAAGCACTCGAAGCCGCCATTAGAGCTCCCCGGGTTGAGATTAAGAAGCCTCGAAATGTCATTCCACCTACCTACTCCTCTCCAACACAGGCATCAGCAGCGAGATCAATTGTGCCTCCCAAAAACATTCGCCGCAGCATGTCAGGATTCGGCGTACCAAATAGCCACAGTCATAGCTACAGAGCGCCTACACCTCCCCCTCCTGATGTTTCATGGACCACAGCAGCTCTCGAACTCAGCAGATTGCTGATCCCGTCGGGACGTCAGACAGACAGCTGCACTCATGAGGAGCTCGGCGCAGAGGCAACTCGGGCCCGTCGCGAGCGTCAATTCGCGCTTGCTCAAGGTGCAGAGGATGCAGATACACAGACTATGCCTGCAGTTGTTCCTCCTCCGGTGGTTGTAGAACAGCCGCCCACGAGGATGTCGTTGAGGGAGCGCAAAAACAAGCCGACATACTTGGAGGAGGAAGATGACGATCGCAAATCACGAAGAAAAACAGTCGCTGGACCAGCAGTGCTGGCTACGGAGAAGAAAAGACCACAACCCAGTCGGCGACTTAGTACGGCGTCGACAACGGTGTCGGAGAACGTGGACACAGTACTGCCACTTCCTAGGCCAGCGCCGCTACGTGCCAGCTCAAAACTAGAGCACGCTAGACCCGATTCTGTCGCGAGTGTTCGGACTAATGCTTCCGGCATCAATGTGAAGAAGACCCGGGCTCCAGCCAAGAAAGAGCCTGTTCCCAGAGTCCCAAGGGTTCCCAAGCAGCCCCTTGGTGCTCCCACTGTGGCAGCACCAGACCCTGCAAAGCCTGTTGGCGAAGATGAGGAGGGCGGCGATGACATCCACAAGCTGGCGAAAGACATGAAGAAGATTAAGATCACTGTTGTGTCCAAGGCAGTGCGTGACGCTCGGGAACGGGAACAAAATGTGCGAGAGAAACCTGCCGCAGTAGATACCATTGCTGTGGCGGCACCTATCGAGTCGAATGACAACAAGCCCCTTCTCTCGGCTCAACCGCCCGAAACCCAAACCGTTCCCGCCACCCTAACCGACAAGGAGTTCACCTCTGTCTCCAGCCCCCCTATAGCAGCCGCAGAGAACTACCCCCTGCCTACCTCAGTCTCCCCCGTCTATAATCAACCATCGGAATTGCTCACATCGCCCTTGTACCCGCCTTCTGAAACGTTTTCCAACTCTGCTATGAGTTCCGTTACTCCTACCTTTTCGAGTCCCATTCGCAAAGCTTCTCCCCATACTACTACTTCGACCCCAACCCCAATGGACATGTTCATCCAATATCAGCCCGATGGCCCAGCCCCTCAGTCGAATGTTCAACAGCAACAGCAGCCACTGCAGTGGCTATCTCCCAACGCGACCACCCCCTTGTCAGCTATGACCTCGATGAAGAGAGAGGATCTGCCCGTCTTTAGTAGCACCGGTGTAATTCCCTTTTCGCCAGGGCCACCACAGACGCCCATGTCGTCACCGCCGCCGGTCACCGGGAGGGTGGGGACGCCTGCTGTAAGAAACTCGCCGGTTAGGAACCTGATCAAGAAGATGGAGGAGAACAATTAACATTCTTTTCAAAACCACCAGTCTGGAAGAAACATTGCAAGGGAGTTTTATACGGCAAAAGTGTAAAGAGTTTGAGGGGTCATCTAGGGCAGTCTGAGAGTTTGTTGTGTTTGCTGTTTTTCATTTATATCCTTCTGGCTGTTCTCTTCTACTACTCTACTTGTACTGCTTCACATTGGAGCGATCATGGCTCTTGCTGTTATTTTATCCGGGTTTATGTGGCGTCACTTTAGATAGTTTATTTACTTTTAGTGGTAGGGTATGTAAGCATCTTTCTGGTGGATAGGGTCAATAGTCCCCTTTCCTGGCCTTGAAGAAATCCCACCCTAGTGGGTTCAGGTCTTTCCATTTATTATTTAAGGTAGGTCCTTCAAAATCAATGACCCCGATGAGACTAAAGTCTTCATACGCTTTCGTCGGAGGTAAGGGGCCAAGAAGAACCGCTGCACGTCAGCATCGAACTACACAACAAGGCGAGTTTTTACTTACGTGCTCCCCAAGGCTGTTTGGGGTCTGTTCGAGGGGCAAACCTCTACCCATCTGTCGCGTAGACCCAGGTGAATTCTGCCCAGAGATTTCCCTCCTTAGGGCTGTTGGGTTTTAAATTCGCATCGTACTGGCCTCTGTTAAGACCACCCCCAATGTCGCCGTGGGTTCATTTCTGAATGGCGTGCCTATAGAGGTTCCAGCGTTCATTGTCGAGTCGAACCAGCTCTCTCTGCTAATTCTCCGTGGTCTGCAGTTCGGGTATGTTGTAAAGCTTGCACACCTGCCCAAACAGAGCAACATAGCCATGGAAACAGACCACATTTGGTTCTTGCTGACCGAGGGTCGCTGTTGTCGTTGGCTGGCAGTTTGTCGTGGGCCCCAAAACATTGTTCCGCCATGACTCTTCTGAGTCTTAGCCAATGCCCTTTCCATAAGTCCCAAGAGTTTGGTCCGCGCCCATACGCCCTGGTTGCGTAGTGATGGACCATTTCCATGATAGATACGCATTTGCTTATATAGTCCGCATGACTCCGGAGCCTCTTGCGCTCCTCCAGGCGTTCTGGAGACTGCGGCTTGCGACTGGTCAAGGCTACGACTGGGTGAGCGGAATGTTAGTTTTCAAGCCATGTTTCAACGATACAGTAGTGGTAGGTAGTGGGCCTCTTACGGATATGCTCGCAGGCAACGAGATTCAGGCTCCATATTTGAAAGACGGTGCCGTCAAACAGGCTTTATGTATACCAGTGTCCTCCCGGGTCGTCCCCATAAGTAGCAAAAAAACACGCCTGCAACGACTCCCCCGCCTGCGCCGACATTTTCTTCCGCGCCGTGGAGGTCGTCGTCGTCTTCCTCGCCATCATCTGCCCCTGCGCCGTAGACGTCGTCAACCAAAGCCGTGAGGCGCCGTACTTCAGCCTGGGTCCTTCTCAGCTTCGCAGCATCGCCGGCAGCCCTCTTCATCATCGCCAGCCGTGTCCGCTTCATTGAATTCGTTGACTATCTCAAGCCTCGCTTGGTGTATTCGTTGCAATTCTTGGTCGAGTCGGGTTGTCTATCATTTGTAGATCTGCTCTATTGTTCGTCCCGAGTCCTCATCTGACCATCAAGTCCTGCCATTCGGGTCTCCGAGATTCTGGAACCTGAAACTCTGATGTTCGCGAGGGCCTGATTCAACCTTGCATTGAATCCACTCTTCAGTTTCAACCCTCCCGGAAAAAAACTGTAACAGATCATCTTCCGCCCCTCATGCCGTCGTCGCGGCGAAAGTGATCCTCTGCAATAAGGGGGTGGTCGACGGTTATGGTTTTGGCAAGCCTTGTAGCGAGGACTTTTTTCCGTTCTTTCATTAAAGGAGCTTTACCAACATCAGTACTACTGGGAACAGCATTATTATTAGGACTGACATCAGTTTGATTAGTTTTGGGTGGCATTTTTTGCAACTGTCCGAATAGTTGTATTCAGAGCTATTGTTTGACACGGAGTTGATGGGCACTTTCAGTGTGTGAACATTGAGTGAGCTACCAAACTGTCTTGGGGTTTATCTACAGCACTGGAACAAAAGCACACTCTAGACAAACAAAGGCGGCCATTCTCCCTTGATCATCGGTCAATCAAAAAACAAACACGCTACCTTGGCCGGATCTGGCAGCCCATCATGTAACACACACAGCAACAAAAGCGAAAACGGGCTCACACCCGAAGAGGAGTCCAAGCGTTGGAAGGCACAGAGAAACAAAAGTTTTGTTTGAGCAGGAGCAAGAAGAGTTGATAAAGGTTTGGTAGAAACAAGTCCAGTTCAAGTCGATGATTTTGGTTTCTTACCTACCATCCACCCAACTGCATTTTTCTCTCGTTACTCCCATTGCCACTTTGCTGCTCCCCTTTTCGCTCCCTTGCTCCTTGGTTATCTGCTCTTTGATGCACTATTCCCATCACTACCTTACCACTTTTATTGTATATCAAACGCAGCTACTACTAGCCAATTTAAAAACGCCCGATTCAAGCTCAGTTTATTAGCCATCTCAAGCCTTTCATCAAAAAAACCACATGGGCCCGCTTATCTCGTGTTCTCATCTCCTTTCATTTTACCCTCTAGTTACAACTAGACGTATTATTCTCATTGTAGCATATTTTTTCTTGTTGTTATGATTTTGCGGGTGATCGTGATTAGCTTTGAAAGATCGCTTATTATTGTGCTGTACAAGCAGTATCCGCACGCACCGAGATCTCAGCCTTATACTCCAAGGTATAGGGTCCCGGAACCGAAGGCTATTAGGAAAGGTCCTGGGCTGGCTGATGGATTCCGGCCGCTTGATAGAATACGGTTTAGCGAGGAAGCTGGAATTGGAGCAGAAGGCTGTATTGATAGAAGAAGAAGAGGTGGAAGAGGCGGCTGGAGCGGAAGTCGAGGACAATTAGTCCTCAAGGCCTTATTGGGGCCTTTCCTTATTTTGCAACTAACCGGTTACTTTTTCTTTTTTAAAAATTAGTCTCCTATTTGTTACTGATATAGGTTTTTCACCCGGCCTTAGAGCACGGTTTTCCTATGTAAATAGCAACAGCAGGACCGGCACACTCTTTCCATTAGGGTAGAACGGAGTAGGAATAATAATAATAATATTATTGTGCTGTTGCAAACAACTGGAAAGAGCCTAGACTACCTGCTTAAAATGGGCAAGGGCTCATGGCATGGAGTTCAACCCGACAAAAAGCGAATTAATCCACGTTAACAAAGGCCGCACACAATGGATGGAAGCACTGCAGCTAGCACAACAAACCGGCCAGGGCGAAGGACAAGGCAGTACAGAGGTTACACCGAAGCCTCATGCCAGATACCTAGGTATATGGCTTGACTGGAGACTCAATTGGAGAGCTCACGAAACCAAAGTATTGGAAAAACTGAAGACCCAGGACTTCTCCTTATCCAGGATTGCTGCCAAAACCTGGGGCCCAGGCCTGATCAGAGCCAGGGAGGTTTACACCAAGTGTATTCGAAGCGCTATCACATACGGAGCTAGCAATTGCCACCAGCTCACCATAACTGAATGCCAGCCACAGGGCCCAGCGAGGAGATTGGCAAAAGCCCAGTCAAAGAACCTCAGGATAATAGCAGGAGCATATAAAGCCACACCGATTAGCAACCTCGAAACCGAGACCTGGGTGCCACCACTGGACCTATACCTCAACAAAAGACTGGCAGACTTCGAAAACCGGCCACCAGGATCGCTGATACAGGAGGCTTGCAATATGATATACAAACGGTTTCAGAGACGCAGGCCAGGCCGAAAACCACTACATCCACAAGAACCTACGGCTATCGAAAGAGCTGCCGTAACTATCGTCCAGTGGGTCAGCCAAAACCAAATCCAAGAAGGGGGGCTGGGCAGGCCCGTACCGGAGTAATAGGTCTACGGGACTTCCTGTTCAAACAAAAAGTCCCAGGGGTATCCTCACCCTATTGCAGCTGCGAAGAAGGACAGGGGACGGTCGAACACCTGTTTATATGGTGACCAACACCACCGAGACCTAGAACCTGGCCAAGAAATATCATCCGCACCTGTCACGGCCTGATGGTGAAGGACAGGATTACACAGGGTGCAGGATTAGGGTTGAGTGCGGGACCGGAGCGGGGTTTTATGGCAAGAAGATGGAGCTGCAAGCCCACCCTTCTTCCTTTCTTCTTCATCTTACGATTACATTGATAGACTGGCAATGGTATTGGCCTTTGACCTACTTATGCCTCTCATTCGTGATAGCACCCACCGGAATCTTAGCCTTACACTTCTTGGAACCAACGGCTACTGGGAAAGGTCTTGGGCTGGCTTATGGATTCAGGTCGTTTATTGGAGTACGGTCTAGCGAGAAAACTAGATTTGGAAAAGCTTGAAGAGGGAGTAGATGAGGGAAAAGAGGAAGAGGAGGAGGAGGAGAGGAAGAGGAAGATGAGGAAGAGGAGGAACAGGAGGAATAGGAAGAAGGGGCGGCTGAAACCAAAGTCGAAGACGATCAGTCTTCAAGGCCTTACACAAGGCCTTTCTCTTATCTTGCAACTCTCTGGAAGCTTTTAAAACTTTATTTTTCCTTATACTTTCTGGTATAGGTTTTTCACCCGGCCGACACGGCACGGTTTTCCTATGTAAATAGCAACAGAAGGTCCGGCGCACTCTTTAAAAAGAAAGGGTAGAACGGTGTAGGAATAATAATAACAATAATATTATTGTGCTGTTATTATGCTACCTCTAACCGGGGAGGTCTTCGAATGTTATTTATCGCCTAATTAATTGATTTTAATGTTGAATTATACATGGCTGAGAGCAAAGTATGGAAGCTGGCTGGATAGGTACTCGGGATGGTTGCTGGATCGACCAGTTTGAGAGAGATAAATACATGAGCAGAAGAGCAGAGCAGTGGGACGAAAAGATTCCCTACAAAGGATCTTGAGGCCACCGAAGATTATTGAAATGAATTGAACCTATGTTGTTCCAAGCCCTGAACTCCGGCCCTTGTCACCCACAACGTACAAACACACACCACCTCTATGTCGACTGACAAAACCACATCAACAGCCGCTTTTTCAAACGTAGTCTCATAAGGACCGATAATTACCACAGTATTATCGCCCAGATGAAAATAAATAGTTCATAAAATTTTATGAAAAAAACATTTAGATCACACAAAACCTACCCATCCCATCCCATCCCATCCCATCCCATCCTATCCCATCCTACCTGCCTGATCAAAACCCAAAAACCACACCCCTATACGATTCTTCTCTCTCCCTCTTTCATACACATTATGAAAAAAGATAGAAGAAAAACAATGGAAATTTTGATAGCAAAGCAAAAAGATTTAAGTTATAGTAATAAGATACCAAGTTCTTTCCCACCCCCCTTATGCAAATGAAATACCCGCCGCCCCATAGACAGAAACAAGAGTGAGCAGACATTTGATAATAAGACTTCATCCATACCTATCAGCTCATCTCTCTCAAAACAAAACACACACACACACACACAGGGGGAGAGAGACAAATAACTCGCAATGTATCTTCTCCGTAACCTATTCCTTCATTCGGACACACACAGACAAAATCCCGCACACACAATCACGCGCCCACACACACACATACACACACAAACGCACACACACACACACACACACACACACACACAAAAAAAAAGCCACCTTAAGCATATCCCCCACCACCTATCTGCCCCTGCACTTCTCCCCCGCCCGCACCAGTCCCCATCAAAATAGCCTCGGGTATACTCCCCCAAAACAGATTACCGTTATCCAGCGTCTCACTCTCCTTGGTCCCGTGCGCAAACTGATCTATTCCCCCCGGAGCGTGGAACCAAGGCATGCTCTGGGCTTCCGCCACATAACTCACAATCTCATTCGAAGAATACCCCAGCGGCAACGCTGGGAAGGAGATCATGGGCATTTCCGGCGAGGGAATGGTCGTGGAGGATTGGGATGGGGACGGCTGTTGATGTTGGTTTGCATGCTGCTGTGGATGATGGGGGTGGAAGCGCCAGCTGTCGGCGTTGTCTTCCATCTTCCCATTGGATTGGGAGGACTCGTGATGGTAGGGGTATTGGGAGACGTTTAGGCTGGAAGAGTTGATGGGCGTGAAGGAGGTCAACCGGGAGGGTTTCTGATCCTTGTGGTCGATGTGGTGCTGGTGGGACGGCTCGACGGTGCTGTCTCTTGAAGATTGCTTATCGTCTGGACCGCCCGTGCCGAGTATCTCACCATTGTTCATGATCTTCCGACTCTGCTGTTGCCATTCCTCGAGACCGCCGCCACCTAACCGCACGCTGATGAGCTTGGCGTCGTTGTTGCCCGGCCGACCGCCACCGTGCTTGTCCCAGTCTGACTTGACCTTTTCGTAATAGCAAGCCATTTCGCGAAAGTAGTTGCAGTACGTCTCGGCCAACTTTAGCCATCGGGACATCTGCTTGAGGGTGGTGAACGTCGTCCCTGTTGGACCGTTCTTTGTGATTTCGAGATGGCCGGAAAGTTCAGGGAGCATGTGGCCCTTGGTGTCCATGTGTGGGAAATAAACGGCGTAAATACCGACAAAGGCCGCAGTCCAGACAGAAAACAGAACCAAGGCTGACATGGGCAGCTTGTCGCCGCAGATTTCCACCAGGTCGACAATGTCTCTCGCCGCACGGAAGATCTCCCCAGCGCTGGCGTCCCAGAAGCCGGCTGGCTCTTGGCCTGCAGTGAACACAGGCTCGTCGAGCGGACCCACAGGCCTATCACAGCGGATTGGGATAAACGGGATATACTCGCGATGTAGCATGATTCTACAAACCGCACCAAGCATATGTAGTGAAACATACACACTGCTTGCTTGATGATTTTCGTGCTTGTAGTAATTGGAGTCGGACCATTGAAAGTTGGGAGGTAGATCCCCGTAGAAACTCTCGAGTTTATCGCGTAGCTGGTAAAACTCCGAGGCCGGATTCCAAGGGGCTTCGGTCTCTGTAAAGCGGCCACCAGAGAAGCTCCATCGAGAAATTTCACCCCAGAGGTCTACCAGACGCACAAAACGCCCCAGCACACTGTCGCTAATCGGCCGCTTCTTGTCAACTCCCGGAACTGGGTTGAGGAATCCCGTAAAAACATCCTCTGACAAGTCAAAGGACATCTCGGCACACGGGAGCTGAATCCGAAGGTCCTCAGATCGGATCGTAGACACCCGATCCTTGCCGCAGCCCAAGAGACGGTCCAGTATCAGACAACTGAACATAGTCCGCCTTCGAATCTCCTTGGCAATGATCATTTGTGAGTGCGGGATTGTTGGCCCTCTTGTAAGCGCAGGTCGAATGTTGAACTTCTTTCCAGGTTCCCCATCGCCATGGCCGAGTCCCAGAGCCTGGGCCATGCGAATAGCGACGCCGACATACATCCACGCAGCCATACCGCCAACTCTTGGGACCGCCTGACTCCATTCGTATAACCCAAGCATCAGAAATGCCTGAACCCGTTCCACCGAGGCCACCGTCATGCTTGTCCTCAGCCCGCCAAGAGCTTTGGTCAGAATCTCGGCATAATATTCCGACGCCACCGATGCTTTGAGGTCGGGTCCAGGGGGCTGCGGTTTTGGTGTAGCAGCAGCACTTGAAGCATTCTTTGGGACGGTGACATATGATACCAGAGTCTGGTGGAAGCGTGCCGTCAAAGTCAGAATGCCTAGAAGCACAAGATTGATTTCTGGGGACGTATCACTGGGCTTCGCCCTGAATCGGCTACCCAGCTTCTCCTTCAACGTCGCCAAATGTAGAAAAGGTAACTCGGTCGCAAAGTGAAGTCGATATATGTCGAATAGTTGCGACCAAACCGCCTCGTTCAAGTATGGCATCGATAACACATCTTCCGCAATCAAGGCGGCCGGCATAGCACACTCCATCTTGACGATATCCTCCATTCTCCGCACACGCTTACGTTCTGTGCCTTGCTCGGCCTTTGGACCGGCAGGGGGTTCCGAGCGCTTAGGCTGTACCGGCGGCGCTTCGGGATAGGTGCACTCCTTGCCATTACGAATGCAGGTGTCGCATGGCGAATCACCACCCGTGTTATTACACTTTATTTTTGATTTGCGGCAGCTCTGACACGCAATGCTGGACCGCTGAGCTGGCCGTTTGGCATTGGCTCCCCTTCGACCGTCCACAGTCCCCGGGCTGCTCGGGCTGCCAGCCATCATTGTAGCCGTACTTGGGGGCCGGCTGTCATCGTCAGGGACGACGACAGGCTTCGGAGGTTGTTGATGAGCGCGGTTGTTCCCGCCCCCGGCCGCAGCAGGGCGCGGCGGGCTATGCGGCAGCGGCTGTCGAATACTTGGCAACCGGTCTGGTGGTGCCGGGTTCGAGGGCGGTGGAGGGGCTGGTGAAGCCCACTCCGTGGGTGCGGGAGATGGTTCCGGCGCCGGCCCGGCAAAGGCGTCGTGGAACTTTCGTTTTGGGGGAGATTGCTCCGACGGATCGGCCGGGGATAGGATGGACTGGATGCGCAGCTGGGACGCAATTGTGACGGCGGTTGGGTCTCGCGAGGGGACCCCTTGATACAGGCGCTGTCAAGAAGCAAGGCCGTCCTTGGCCACACTCCACAGTGCAACAGGCTGCTACTGCAGAGAGACCGCTCGGCGGTAGCGATGTGCAGGCCACGGGAAGGGGGAGGAGAGCCGAGGCTGGTAGTCGGTGTCGTCGGGCGGATCGAGAGCGGACGGGACTAAATAGGGTACGGAAGGTACTCACACTTCGGAGGAAGCGCGGCGAGATACCCAGATGATAGGGTCAGGGAGGGGGGAAGGGCGGACAACGGCAAGACGGAAGCACGACGGCGGCGCGAGAGAGGGGAGGGGGGAAAGAGCTCAGTCGAGGCAGCGCAGACAAGTGGCAGAGAGGTTCCCGAAGCGGGTCAGTGCTACCAGGCAGTCGAACGGGCGTTGGCACAAGGTATTACAGCGTCGACAAGAAATGCACGTAGCCGTCAGTTGCGCGCGCGGGTGGCCGGACGAGCCAAGGACCACAAATAGCGAGGAAAAAAAAAAACCGAAAAAAGAGGGTGTGTCTACCCGAAGGGCAATGTGACGCCGAAACGTTGCTGGCGATTGTCCCGATCCTTACGATGTTGATGCTGCGCGGGCCAGGTCGTGGATGTTGCGCGCGTGGTGTGGCCGACGGATACTCCGTAGGGTAGGTAGCGGTAGCGGCAGTGGGGATGCGCAACGGAATGCGCAACGGAATGCGGAAACACGCGGGTCTGGGCTGCTGGGGGGGAGCTCGACTAGTTGTTTGTTAGCCTCTATGCTGATAAGAAGCGCCGTTGAAGCTGGTCTAATCAGGGAGCACGAAGACGGTGAGGTGGGCAACGGCGGGAAACGGCGTGGTGGTGTTTGGGTTTGGGCGGGACTGGACGCACGAGATGCACTGGCACTGGTTGCACAAAGGCACGATGGTGCAGGCAAACAACACAAACCGCGAGGGTGGATACAGCTTGCAGCTAGGGCTAGAGAAAAGAAAAAAAAAAGAATAATACGGTTCACCTACATACGGATCGAGAGAAATTCAAAGCAAGCAACGGCCGACAAGCAACAACAGTGCGTCGGCAGGGTCGGGTGCGTCAGTGTCAGGCGAAGCAGCTCCGAGTTCCGAGAGTTGAGGGTGGACAGGCCCAGGTCAGGGATTTTATTGTAGCGTAGGTACGGATACCTAACGGGGGCGGCAGTGGACGGGATGTTGGGATCGATCGGAAAACAAGACGGGGGTTTGTTTGGCGTCGTTGACGGCGATTCGGTATCTCTCGGCCTGGCTGCTGCTGCTGGTGGAACGGACGGGAATCCCAAAAAAGACGCGATGGAAGAAAAAGAAGTGGCTCCTTTGAGGTTTTTTATTTGACGACACTGACGACTGGCATTCCACAGTCACAAAGGCCTTACTGTACTGGACTGCTGATAGGCAAATCCCTGGAAGATGAAGTGCCATCTGCCATCGAGGAACGAGGAAGCTAGCATCGACCCAACAGCCAGTGGACAGTCCTTCTGGGGACGGCTCGGACAGCATCTTCCCGGGTTACCATATCGCGAAGTTTTTACACCTGGCCTGCGCTGAGAGTTTGGGCATCCACCAACGCTTGGATTTGACATGTCGGAGATTGAAATCAGGGACGAACAATGGGGCTTGGGATTGACGAGAATCTGCATTGCCCACTTGAAGATAAATACTATATACATGCCTAACCCTTGATAGACCTACCCAGCTTTATTTTACAAATATCTTTGAAACGATCTTCGTCTTGCAAAACAATCAGCGTCTTTGGCAACGAGCGCATTGACCAACGGCAACCACCACCGAAAGCTGGGTTCAAGCCGGGAAGCTCAACGCTCCCGCTCTCACGGGCCACAGAACGCCCTCAGGGAGAGAATGTCGGCAAGAGGGGCCTTAGGTTAGTGCCCTTTTCTTTGGCCTTGGCACGGCTCTTGAGCAACACCCTGCTTCCGCTGTTCAGGGACGGGACGGAACAGCAACGGAGTCTTATAGTGGATAAAACCCTTCGTTTACGTCCATCATCAATCTATGTTTTGCAGAACAATTTGGCTCACCACCGACAAGGAACCAACTTCTCTTGATCTCATTCTCTGCATGAGCCAGCATCTGGACATCGTTTCCAGGGCCGAACGGCATGTGGACACTCGCCTGTTGAGGCGGGCGGACCGCCGAGGTCGCTTACGAGCGACTCTCAGTAACTCCGCTGAGGTGGGGCTGCTGACAAGATGAGGTTGGGCTGGGGGAGTTATCTCTTGATCTCTCTGTCTCTGTCCGTCGAGCCATCAGTGTTCCGACAATGGTCGGACAGGCTCAACAGGTCCCTGTTTCCCAAGAGGCGCCGTGGAAGAGGAGAGGACTTTTTGGTACGTCCGCAGAGGGACGATCTGTGAGCCACATGCAGATGCACAAGGGACGGGAGATGCGCGTAGAGCAAGGAAGCACCAACCATTCTGGTTGAAGAGATACACAGGGGGGAAACAGCAGCAGGCAAGCCGGAAAGGCCCCCTGTTGGCTAGTCCGATACGGAATCAAGACCAACAAACCTGAAAGAAACCCAACTCGGCCTCATTTGATTTCTGCGATAAATGCCTCGATTTGTTGGGTATTCCCGCCTTGCTACAACGGCAGAACGCTGCAGGTCGGCAACTGGAAACTGATGGGTACCCGCCGTAGCACGGAAGCCGAATCGGGAGTGCCTGCAGCCACTCGGCAGCAGAAATGGGCCCCTGATCTTGCTTCCCGACATTTCTTTCCTTGGAATTCATTTGATGGAGACTTGCTAGTCCAGACAAAGTCTACTTATGCCTCCCCTCTATCGACTTGCTGCGATATTGAAGAGTTGTTAGGTTCCGAGAGCACCTTATGATTCAGGTTGTTAAAGATGAGCCTAGGGTAGGCCTATGGTGGGCCGTGGGTAAGCTATGAGCCAGGTCAGCCATAGCAGCTTCGAGTCGAATCAAAAGAAGTTGCTGTTCGAGTGTTTCTTCCATCAGTTGCACAGTCTTGGGAGGGACACGATCTCTTCGTCCCCCAAACACGCTCGATCTGTCTGTGTGACAAAGTGTGCCCCGCCATCAACCAACCACTCTTGCACTCAACCTCAGCCAGCCAGTCAGACTGTCCCGAATTGATTATTCCAAAGTACTGCACCCCTCCCCCACACACCTAGTCAAAGGACGACGGTACAGATCATCCAGAGGAGACACCGGCGAGAGCACGCGAGGCCGAACATAACATTGCATCCGTCGGTCACGATGAGCTGGATGAACACCTGGGGTTGTCGACTGCCGACATGGAAGGCGGGGGGAGGACCACTGATCGCGACCAGCTCAGGGGGACCTTTGATGTGTTCCGCTACAGCGGGCTTTCATAAGCGACCCCTTACCTGCAGCTGACACGGTGCAACAATGCGTCATCTGTAACTTTATCTGGAGATCAGAAAAAGAGTCGGAGCTAACCAGAGCATAATGCTCCCAGCTATTGTCCCCTGTTTCATGATACAGACGGTGGCAGGTGTAGGCAGAAGCGGGTGCTCTGGCATTGAAAGCTCTCATTTCATGCGGCAAACCAATGACGTCGCCCTTGAACGCACCACCGAGAGGCCTCGCGCCCATGCTCCACACAGGAGCGCTCTTTAAGCGCCTGGGACCTCTTTGCGCGCGGGGTGTCGGTGTCTTGCAGTTGCTATTTTGAACACTTGGACTGTCGTTGGGACAAAAGACTGGAAGTGAGAAGTGATTTAACCCCGCCTTCTGGTCAGATCGTGCCATTGCGACAGAGTTATTCTTGCCATACTTGACCCCTTCTTCTGGGCGAGCGGTTTTTGAGTGATTCCATCAACTCAACAGCTGGGATAAAGAAGCGCAAGTCACAGCGTCATCGCCCCTTTTATGAGTGTGACACCAAGGGGGACCCCGCATCATCATCGCAAACGCGACAATATCGGGACATATTAATCCTGAAGAATATCCGATATAATGGCTTCTGGACATAATGTGAGCACCTATCTTGGCTATACCGATCCCGCAGACACCGTAAACCACCCGGACAGAATCTAACCCAATGCGCCAACTACAGGATCCAAGACTGCTGTATGCCATTAATGGCGTGAAGGCATACCATATCGCCAATGGCAAGGAGCAGCCGCTCACGCCAGCCGGGCCGCAGACCTTGTCGCTGTTGATGGTTCCTACGAGCTCTGTCTTCGCCGACCCTTCGATCGACCCTGAGACGGCAAACGCTGAGCAGGACTTTTACCTCCATCTTCATCTCCCCCCCGAGCTCGATCTCCCGCTCCCAGCCACCACGCAAATCTACCACCAGCCACCAACCAGTTACCTGATTCCACGGTGGGATTTGGGGCCGGATAGCGGAGCATTCACCAGGATCGAGTTTCCTTCGGTCCAAAGCCGAAAGGGGATTCAGGAGGACGTCGACACGTTTGAGACCATCTTGGCGCAGTGCACCGCTTTCCTCGAGAGGGCCCCTCCCCCGAAGATTGACGGGAAAAGGGACAAGCAGTGGTGGGAGGAGGATGCAAACCAGAAGGTCAGCAGCGGGGGTTCTGCCTCCAAGGCGGCCGTCGCTGCCGGCGAACAGCTACCTGCATACAACCCAGCAGACTTCAAGCCGGGCGAGGCCTATGCGCGCGGAAGCCCCTCCAACACCGCCAATGCTCCCGGACAGATCGTGCTGGTTGATGAAGAGGATGGCAGCGTGATTGGCGAGCTTGCAGAAAACTTCCAGGTTGTTGAGTCCAGCAACTTGAAGCCCGGGTCGAAAGGTCAGTCCCAAACCATGCGGTCTGATACAGTGAACACCCACTCTAACCTTTGTGGTGCTATAAGATCCGGTCGAGATCACGCTTCCCGCCGATGGTGGCCAGAATATCCAGGTGGCGCCCATCTCCCCTGAATTATGGGAGGCAGAGCTGCATCCGGCTTACAAGAATTCCTTCCTCGTCTCGAACGCGCACGCCGCCTCGCGTCTCATCATCACAGGCTCCGACATGGTTGCCAAACTCCTCCAGGGCCAGGCTGACAGTTACACTAAGAGAGCCGAGCCTGCTGCGAAGCCGATGACGTTCAATCCGACCACCAAGGAGCACATCCGTCGCATCGGCACCTTCACTGGCGGAGCGGCAAACTTGTCAGCCAAGACGGTAGGCCAGATTGGCAAGGTTGCGCAGAACCTCGGGGCGTCGCTTGGTGGGCATGGCAAGAAGACGGCCACTGGGCACAAGGGTTACGGTCCGGATGGCAAGCCGCTCGAGACATACAAGCCTGGCATCTTGAACAAGAGCATGATGGCTTTTTCCACGGTCATGGACGGCGTAGAGCAGGCTGGGCGTCACTTACTTGCGTCGACGTCAGATGCTGCCACAACGGTCGTGCAGCACAAGTGGGGACCCGAGGCAGGCGAAGTGAGCAGGTCAATTGGGGGTGGCGTCAAGAATGTCGGTCTGGTCTACATTGATGTGACAGGCGTCTCGCGCAGGGCCTTGATCAAGAGCGTAGCCAAGGGTATGGTGGTGGGCAAGACCTCGAAAGGGGAGTCCATCGTTGTTGGCGGAGGCGATGGCGGTGCGGCGGTTATTGATAACGATGGGGGAAAGTCTTCTCTCGAAACTCAGTCGTTGAGTGGAATGTCCGTCTTGGAGGGAAAGCAGCCAGCGAACGGCAACGGTAACGGGGCTATTTATAAGTAACCTGCGGGTGAGGTAGACTGGAAATGAGCCATGTCCTTCCCTTCATGGCGAGCTTTTGAATTCCTTTGTAGTTTGATATCATATTTTAAAGTAATGTGGACGGAATGTTCGGACGAGAATTATGTGTGACGATGAAAGTGAGACGAGGACACAAGAAGCTGCTTACACAGGGGTATAAATGTATCACGTGATGCCAAATCCCTGCGTTTTCACCAAGTCGCGCCTTTCCCAATCAGTCACGTTGTGAACTGTCCAGTGATTCCACACTGACGGCGTTTCATTGCTCAGGTAAGGTACAGGCTATTTTCCATTCAACACCAGCAGGAGCAAGCAACTGACTGGCCGGCATAGGGATCAGTTACACTTGCCGTCGTTCATGGACATGGGGCAGGTTTCGGTGGCCGGCTTACGACTCTGACTAGCATCGACTGGTTGTGCTCACTCGGTTGCTGGTTTGGAATAATAAGTGACCGTCAAGCGTCGACCAAGTAAGACCTTCAAGTCGCACCACTCTTTTGTTGATACCGACCTCGAAACACAAAACTCCGATTTTCAAGTTACCCATACCTGGTTTGTTTGCTTCAAAAATCACCAACTTTCTCTAATTCTCTTTCATTTTGTTTCGACTTGGCACCACCACCAGTACCAACCCCCTCCATGTGCTGCCGCTTGGAAATCTTGGGAACAATTATATTATTTATTCAAGCCCTCAACAAGAAGAACACTGACTCAGACCAACAAACCAAAATCGGGGAAAAGGGTCCGGTGATGACTGGATTGTATGTGCTTGAGTTTCCCACGACTACCTATCGTCGCTTATCCTAACATATCTCGTCTAGTCCCCCAACCTCACCAACCCACCACCACCACCATCTACGCAACCCTTCTTCAAAACCCCAACCGTCAACATCATGCTCCACGAAATCCTCCTCTCACTCTCGGGGCACCCCTCCCCCCTCCTCCGCGCCGCCACCACCCTTTCCCCCCATGACTTATCATCCACCCTCTCCCTCTCCCCCAGCGAGGCCTCCCTCCTCCAGCCATTAGCTCACCTATCAACGCTTCGCACAACCATCGCCAGTCAGTCAACGCTAATATCTACCTCGCATCCCTCGGTGATCTGCCGGTCGGTGGCGTCCTCCATTCTGTCGCATCATTTACACGCCTTTCAGGGGTATCTTCTTCAAATCGAGAGTGATATCCTGACAAAGGACAGCACAATGGTGGGGGGGTATAATATTGTTCCGCTGACGCAGGTGGTTGGGTTGATTGAGGGGGAGTGGAGGAGGAAGATGGAGTTCTTGGGGGAGGTGGTTGGGTTTATGGTCACGGGGGTGCAGCAGCAACAGCAACAACAACAACAACAACAACAACAACAAGGGGAGATGTGTACAGGGCCGAAACTAATGGATTTGTTGAGGAGGGAACTACAGACGGGTTATGAGGATGTTGAAGGGTTGGCAAGGCAGTTGCTGAGTGTGGCGGAGGGAACTTGGCTGAGGGAGGTGGGAGCGTGGGTGGTGTATGGGCAGCTGCCGCAGAAGAGTGATGGTGATTTTTTCATACGGAGGGTGGACAGGCACATCACTGCGGGGGTAGTAGAGACAGGAGAGACGGCAGCAACGGGGCAGGGTGGCTATGAGGAAGAGACGAAATGGGAGGAGGAGTGGGTTGTGGAGGAGTACTTACTGCCGGGGTTTGTCACGCCTGCCGCGGCGGCGAGCATGCTTTTTATCGGGAGGAGTTTGAACCAGATTCGTGCCAAGGCCGTGGGGGATTATTCTCTGAGAGGGAAGGGGCATTTGTCGACGCAATTGGAGAGGCTGTCGAAGTTGCGGCACCCGTTGGATGCGGTGAGCTTCGGGAGGGCGGTTACGGATATCAGGAGGTATCTTTCTAGGACGACGCTGCAGAAGCTGCTGCCGCTGAGCAAAGTTGTGGAGACGTTGGGGTTATTGAGAGATTTTTTCCTGTTGAGAAAGGGGGAGTTCGCGATGGCGCTGACGCATCAGGCGGATGAGAAGATTAGAAGTCGGTGGAAGAGGGCGGAGAATTTGAGTTGGGAGAAGAGAGAGAAGTTGGGGAATGTGACGGTTAAGGAAGGGGAGGTGGCGGCTGTGTTGAGTCGGACTTGGGCGGCGATGGGGAGTATGAAAGGAGAATATGATGATGCCGGGGACGAAGAGGATGAAGGGGTGGAATTGGCGAGGGAATTGTTAAGACTAACGATTGCGAAGAGAAGGGTGCCGAGCGCATCAGGGCCGGCGGCGGTGGAGAGCGGGTTGGTGAACATTGCGGACACGCCGTTTCGAAACTTGCTGTTCTCAGTGCCGGTGGTCTTGACGCTTAAAATACCGTCACCGTTGGACTTGTTCTTGACACAGGCAGATTTGCAGACATATACAGCGATCAACTCGTACTTGTTGTCGCTGAGACGGGCACACATACGGTTGACAGATCTGTGGAAGATTACCTCGCTGAGGAGACATCACCCTGCGCCGCCAGGGCCACCTAGAGGGAGCACACGAGGCGGAAGGGAAACGGTACAGCTTTTGAGGCAGCGGCAAACTGCCAGGTCATATTCCCTCCGCAACGCCTGGGCCACCGCCAGTGCAGCGATCTTCTTCCTCGGAGAAACAGAAGCCTATCTACAAACAGAAGTCGTGGCCGGCCTTTCAAATGGCTTTCACAGGTGGCTGACCACAGGTGAAGACGACTACCATCCTCAGTCACAAACCGATATGAACAAGCCTTTTACCCCGAAACCTGCCCACCCGCTACCACCTACCAGGAATGATAACAACAATGAAGAAGAAAACGACGACATCTGGCTTAACGAGTCAAATACGTCTTCTCCACCTCCGCATAATGCTTCTTCCTCTCTGGGCCTTCACGACCCCGAAACCTTGTCGCATGCCCACCGGCTCTATCTCCGCACCCTTGTTTCCTTACTTTTGCTCTCCCGCGCCACATTCACCGATCCCCTCTACGAATTGCTCGTCCAAATCGACCAGCTCGTAGCCTGTGTCAACCGTCTTCATCAGGTATGGCAAGCCGCCGACCTGGAAGCTGATGTTGGAGTCGTCGACGCTTTTGTAGATTTGGCCAAGGAAGAAAAAGATGTGCAAGAGGTGTTGAGGGAGGTGGAGACGAAAGTAAAGAGGGGGATTGAGGGGCTGATTAGGGAGCTGAGGAGGCTGGAGGGGAGGCATGACCATGAGGATGTGGTGCTGGGGGAGGGAGGGGAGGAGATGGAGATGGTCATGAGGGAGAAGGGGGAGTATGTACCGCGACGGGTCGGTGGGTTGGATAGGTTGTTGATGAAGTTGGATTTTGGAAGTTGGTTTGGTGGTGCTGGCGGGGATCATGATGATTATGGGGTCGGAGAAGGGGTGGATGTGGTAGGGGGGGAAACATCTTGGCCGTTAGGACGGGCTGAATATATATGAATAGTAGGAGGAAGCTGAAGAGGCCAAGGCTAAAATTCAGGCTCAGAAATCCGAGCAGTCACAGCCAAGGTTGAGAAGAGTGAAGGGGATGATGTTCAGAAAACCCGAGGACGAGAAGCAAGAAAGTCAGGATGAGAGATTACTGCCACAAACGGGCGATGGACAGTAGCCACCGCGCCTGAGGAGAAAAAAAGGGACGGTGTTTTGGATCAAAAGTGAAGAAATCCCCTAATGAGTTTATTGCGAGAAAGCAAGCATAGCATAGCAAGAGGGCAATGAACAGTTTTAGCATAGCGAAATATGAAAGAAAAAAGCAAGGCACAACGGTGGCATTCATGAGACATACTTCATTGAGCGCGACAATGAGTGCAGCAACGGAAGAAGAGGACCAATGCCTACTGCAATTTTTGGACTGGCGCTGAGCTATGTTTGATACGGCCGTTCGAATAGGTAGCAAGGTACGTTGTCAAAACAAAAATAGAGACTGCGATATTAAATAAAGGCCTTAAAAGGATAGTGGACAGGCCGCTGGACTATCTTTAAAAGCCTATCGAGTCCTTCAAGGCCTACTCACTATCCTTCAAGTAGGAGTCTCTACTCTTGTCTACAGCATGCAAGGCCACATAACCCACCTCGTCAGGCCTTGAATAGGAACTGAGCAGACATCGGGAGATCAATGAGAGGTGCTTGTGGTGGTAGTATAGAGGCATTTAGGCGATGTGCAGGCAGGCCATAAACAGTCTCGCCTCTGCTTGCTCACAGTGCATTGTGGCAACGCATGAACGGAACAGCCGTAATGAGTGTATTAATAGAGTTGTGCCGTCGTGATTCGATACTTGGCCCGATGTTGCTGGATATGAATGTGAGTAATCTGAGTTGTCGGATAGATAAATGTGTGTGTGTTGGAAGGACAGTATGTCGAGGTTCAGGGTTGAGGAGGGTTGAAATGTCATAGGATGGGCCATTCCTTGACCTCAACGGCGGCGGCTGTCCGGAGAACAAATAAGGGTTAAACCAGTGCTTTGTCTGCTTATCAAGTACGAGGTGACCATTCCCTAAGTGATTGATACCTTGAGGCTGGATGCAGATGTCATGGATCAAAGTCAAAGCTGAAAGTGAGATGATTTGAGAGTAAACATATTGTTCTGAGCTCTAGGAGTTCATAGGATAGTTAACTCCAAGTTCAAACTGATCTTCAAATTCTGTAACAGACAAACGGTGGCTACCTTTTGAGGTCGTTAGTTAGTCCAACCTGAGGGTGAGGAACAAAGCAGATCTGCGCAGTGTACCACAGCTACCCTGGGGTGTGTCTTTTTGAAACCCCACCATCAACACCCCACACCTACACACGGCAAACGTTCAAACGCTGGACTGTCTTTCAACTTCAAACTGGTAGACTGAAAAACGGCTGAGGTTATTTAGTAGGGCCTCTCGTATTTAATCATGGTTTTGCTACCTCGACATGTCATGACTCAAAAGACATTCAAGCCAGAACTTCAATGTCTGTCTGGTGTGCGCGTATTGCTCTGCCCCGCGGTTTCTACTATAGCTCTGGGATTGGATGCGCCGGTCTTACATGACACCTGTTGGTGGAGCTGCTTCTTTTTCGGACGTCCCCTGCCTAATATGGGGCGCTGCCTAGATGTTCAAGGTGCTGATTGGCCAAGGAGGGTCGGACAACAGATTCCCGCACCGTGCCAGAGTGAAATCCGGACGGTGCCCCAGAGTGATGGGTTTCTGTGGGTTCTGCTACCACCCGGTTGAGAGGTTTTTACACCCTCCCCCGTACTCTCTCTTTTCTCCATCCATCTCCAGTCGCCCACACCTCCCTGCTCGGTACACGCCCGCCCACGATTTGGTGACGGGACGCGCGAGAGGGTCGAGACCCAGCATACCAAAGTTTACTGTTTTTTTTCCTGCTTGAGCTTCTGGCTTTTTTTTTTTTAGATAACATGTCCACCGCAAATAGTCACCCTGGTCTTTCCTACAACGTTGGTGGCATCAGGCGAGCCTTTCCGCCACCCCATCCACACAACCCACCCAACAAGCCATCGCCATCGCTCCCGCAGCACGCGTCCCCATATCAGTCTCAAGCCTACCAGCCTCAACCGGCGCCGTCGAGCCAGTATTCCGTCTATCCCTACACTCCTCCCGCCGTCAACACTCAACAAACCGTCCAAAATGCCGCACGACAGCCCTCGCAGGTGCCGCCCACCCTGCCTGGTCCGCGCCAGCGAGGTCCTCCTTCGAGACAGATGCAACCCCCTAGCTATCTACAGCAGGCCATGAACCACCAGCCCATGACCCAGCAGCCGATGGCTTCCCAGAGCATCAATACCCAACCTATGAACCCACAGCAGCTTAGCCAGCAGTCGTTGAGCCACCAGTCTCTCAGCCAGCCCAGTTTGTCCCAGCAGCCCTTGAGCCAACAGACTCTCGGTCAATCGTCGTTGGGCTCACAGTCTCTTGCTCCCCAATCTATCAGTCAACAGATGCAACAGCAGCAGCCCTTGAGCCAGCCTCCTCTGAGCCAGCCGCCAATGGCACAGTCCATGACCCAGTCGCTCAGCCACCAGTCTCTTACCCAGCCGGTGCAGAGCGTGCAGTCTGTGCAGCCCACCCAGCAAAGCGGAAACACGATTTTATCCCATTCCCAGCAGTCTACTCCCCAACCTCCGCCCCATCCGGCTCTTCCTACTTCTCAGCCACAGATTGCCCAGGTGCAGGTGCCACAGGTGCAAAAAGTGCAGCAGGTCCAGCCGGTGCAACAGCAACCAACTCCTCCGCAGCCCGAGTCTACCGAGCCGGTACAAGGAAATCAGGACGATGAAATGGAGATGGGAAGCCAGGAGGAAGGAGAAGGTGACACGTCAATGGAGCCCAAGCTGGTCGAGGGCACCCCGTTCGTGCCGCGTCAACCAATGGGGCCAATGATGTCTGCCCCTCCCGAAGGCGGTAGTTTTCCGACTCTCGAGGCTGTCCACAAGCATGTTTTGACTTACTGCACGTCTGTCGGCTATGCTATTGTCATCGGTCGTTCCAAGAAGACGGTTCCTGGGCTCAAAAAGGTCCTTTTTGTGTGTGATCGTGCTGGCAAACCTCCAAAACGCGTGAGCCCTGAGCTTCGAAAGCGCAAGACCACTTCTCGCAAGTGCGATTGCCAGTTTGGTTTCTTCGCCATCGAGCAGAGAACTCAATGGACAGTGCGGTACCGCCCCGATCCTGTTCACCTGCAGCATAACCATGGGCCCAGTGAGAGCCCACTGCTACATCCGGCAGCAAGGAAGCTGGATAGCAAGATGGTTGAAGATATCAAGAACTTGAAAGAGAACGGTATGTATCGAGTTCCCCTCTGACTAATCTGTTCGTCCGCTGACTCGACCCTCTAGGGGTAGGTGTCACGCAAACGCTGGAGATCCTTCAGCAACATAATCCCCATGTCCCACTCCTTCCTCGCGACATCTACAATGCCAGAGCTGCCATCAACCGACATCCAGAAAAGGTTGCAACTGGCCTGGCTGAGAACAGGCCGACGATCTACAGCAAACCTCATCCATCGGCCGAAGAAAGGATTCGGGCTGATCTCCGCCGCGAGTTGGCCAAGACGAAGGAAGAGTACGAGAAGCTAGCCGAGGAGAACAGGAAAGAGATTGAAGAGTTGAAGACCAAGTTGCGGGAAAAGGACAAAATCATCGAAAAGTTTGAGCAGTTCATTGATATTTGCAACCAGCGTGTCATGGTCAGTCTGACGAGCAAGGACGATGCTGGTCGTGCAGCTGGTACGGCAACTTCCTGAATCTTTGGGACGGTCAAGGCGTTTTTGCTGCGGGTTAGCATATTTTTCGGTCTTTTTCTTTTTGTTTCTGTGGAAAAAAATGAATGTTATGTGGCGAGCATGAGTGGTTGGTCGGTCATAAGGCATGGGCATGGTTTTGGGAAACGGCTTTTCACGAACAAAGCATGAGGCGTCCGGGTGTGGTGTTGAAATGGGATTGATGAGGGATGAGAATGGATGGACGGATTCATGGTCCGGTCTGTGTGCAAGGGCATTTTACTATAGTATGATTTTACTTTGAATTGGCGCATTATTGCTATGGAATTTCGAAGAGGAAAGGAAAGAATGTTGTTTTCAGTTCTTGGGACAAATCCAAAATTTTCGACAATTTTTGATTGCTGTGCTGCTTCTTTGTGATACTTGCTGTGAAGGGGTAGGTAAGCGGTTGCCATTTACACCCCCTTTGAGATAGTAGTGTGACATGTCCCGTATATAATTCTTTTCCATGTGAAACCAGTTGAGCTTCTCTCATGATGGGAGCCATTTGGCCGTAAGCTGCAGATCAATATTTGCCGGCAGGCTTGATTTCATAGGTAGACAGGTAGATAGATGTATACATGTACCGAGAAATACAGCGCTGACAGGTGCTCCTAGATTTGTTCATTCTTCGAGCTGTTATCTGTTGCAGATATCAATTATAGGAGCATATGTCTTTCTACAGAAGTGGTTTCTTGCATGAGATCGAAGCTGGCAACAGATGTGCCTTTCTTTTTTATATCTTCCCTCTGATTCCCGTGATACAGTCCACAAAGCTTCCGGTGGGTGCACATTCAATGCTGAGCGGCAGCTGCCAGAGATGATGGTCGGGAGCCGGGACAGTGCGTGTGTGTTGCTTCTGCAGTGCAGCATGCGGAGTTGGCCAATCAGAGCGCAAGCCACCCATAGGGACCAGGGCCCCTGACACATGTCCCCATGCTCTTTCCGCGACAGGGATTCGGGGAAGTCGCGTCGAACGGGCAATCGTTGGGTCGATTTTGTGGATGTGGAAACACCCAGGACCAGGAGCCAGCTTCTCTTCAGAGGCTCCATTCTCGACGACTAGAACCTTACCGCAACATCATCTTCTCTGAGAGGAGGCTCGCGATAATAATCACCCCCACCCTTCCCCCCCAACCTGAGATACCCCATCACAGCCTTCGCTTTTTTTCCTGCCTTCTTTTCTCGGTTTGTACATTTCGTCCGCACCAAACTACTTTTTTTCTGTTGCAGGAAGCCACACCGACAGCGACGAGACACGCCATCACGATTGCTTCATCTACGCTTGTAATTTGTCCCGAACTGAAAGACGTCCGAGAACTCGAACGATGAGATCGGCCCGGCCATAAGTCAACAAATCTACAACCTACTACCCCATCTCCCACTCATTGCTTCGAGATCAAAAAGAGGGGAAACCAAAATACCTACCACGATGGAAGCGGCGACACCTCCCCTGGCCACCACGAGCCCGGGACCTTCGAACGGCGTCGGCGGTACGCCGTTTGCCTCGGTCGACGTAGCTCGTGTGATCGATCATATTGCCGTGCTGTTGCAGGCTACTCTTGGCGCAACTCGACTGGAGCTCGAATCCCCCGGCAGTTTGCTGTCTGGAACTCGGTATCAGGATACTTGGCAACGGTGCTCTCGATGGGCCTTGGATTCACAGGTCTCCCTTACCATCCAGAAGGACATTGTGGAGTTGGAACCTATCGAGGAGGACCTTATCGAGGAAGATGTTAGTGTCATTTCTGAAGGTCAGAATATCGATTTGGTGAAAGAGGCGCGAAAATCCAGGATTAACAGCGGTGCAGATGGACCCACGCATGTCTACCGTCTTACTTCTGATATGTCCTCGTCTGCAACCTCGACCACTGTCGGTTTTCTTGTGATCCTGAAGCGTCCGCAACCACTGGACGCATCGATTCCTTTGACCTCCCAAATCCAGATCCTGAACCTTCCGGGCCCAGCCTACACGGCGGTAAATGCTGGCGAGCAGGGCTCCATCACTTCGCCCTACGAGGTTCTCCAGCTCTATCTTCACAACGGTCTGGCGCCATATTTCGATGCGAGCACCAAGAGTCAGCAGCAGGCAGCCAGCACGGGGAGAGGACGGGCAGATGCAGATGCAAAGACTGGTATTCCTGTTACCAAGAAGCGTTGGACAGAACTCGAACTCAGCTTGTCCCATCTTCAACAAAACGTCGAGATCCCTGAGGTTTCTCTGCCATTCCACCCCCTTGTGCAGGCCGCTCTGGACCAGGCCAAAGAAAAGCAGACCAAACCTACTATTGACCTGATCCCGGCCCAGTTTCTGACGGACAGCGGTTTTCTCAATAATCTCCAGGCTACGGTAAACAGTTGGATCAAGTCAATCCAAGTCATTACTAAAATGACGCGGGATCCAAATACAGGCCCGGCCAACCAAGAAATCAACTTTTGGCTTTCCATGGAATCTGCACTGGAAGGCATCGAAAGCCAGCTTAGGAGTGAAGGTGTCATGCTTACCCTCGAGGTTCTCAAGCATGCGAAGCGTTTCCAGGCCACGGTCAGCTTCACCGCAGATACTGGCTTGAAAGAGGCGATGGAAAAAGTGCAAAAGTACAACCAGCTCATGCGGGACTTCCCCCTGGATGAATTGCTCTCCGCCACCACCCTCCAGAAAGTGGAAGATTCCGTTGGCCAAATCTTTGCCCACTTGAACAAGAAGTTGAGAATCTGCCCCTACCCAATTCATCGCGCCCTTCCGCTGGTGGGGGCTATTTCGGCCGATTTGGACGAGGCTCTGCACCGCCTGTTGCCGGGTTTGGAGCTTGTCAAGCTCGACTACCAGGAGTTCAGTCGGGTCATCAAGCAGGCCGATGCTATTTTCAGAGTCTGGGATGACAGCATCAAGGAGTTCACTAACGTGGCTCGTGATGTTACACGTCGGCGCAACGAGAGATTCATTCCCATCAAGATCAATCCTAGACACGGTGACCTACAGGCTCGCCTCAAATATGTTGCTACCTTCCGCGCCAACCACGAGCAACTGCAGCGGACTATTGTCAACGTCCTCGGGCCCAAGACTGATGCAGATGGAGTCTCGGAAGGTTCCAACGGTACTGTTGTGGTCGAGGAGATTGGTGACGTCGATGCCGTTGAGGAGGTGAAGCAAGCGTGGGAGGGCTTGAAAGATGTCGACTTGCTTGATGTCACTCCTGAGGGAACGGCCAAGTGGGCTCGCGCCGAGAATACCTATAATGAACGGACGTCTCGTGTGGAAAATTCCATCATTGCCCGTCTCCGTGACCGACTGGCGACTGCGAAGAATGCCAACGAGATGTTCCGCGTCTTCTCCAAATTTAACGCCCTCTTTGTGCGCCCCAAGATTCGTGGTGCTATTGCCGAGTACCAGACGCAGCTAATCGACAATGTCAAGCAAGCCATCACCGCCTTGCACGAGCGTTTCAAGCAGCAGTATGGTCATTCCGAGGCGCACGCCATGGCGCAGCTTCACGATCTCCCCCCTGTATCTGGAGCCATCATTTGGGCTCGGCAGATTGAGCGGCAGCTGGATACGTATATGAAAAAGGTGGAAGATGTTCTCGGAGCCGATTGGGCTATGCACGCCGAGGGTCAAAGGCTCCAGAGCGAAGGCGATTTGTTCCGCAAGAAGCTCGACACTCGGCCTATCTTTGAAGCTTGGCTACATGATGTACAGCGAAAGCAGATTACGATCTCGGGTCTTCTATTCAACATCAATAGGATCCGGTCTGCTGGAAATGTGCTGGAGCTCGCTGTCAATTTCGACGCTCAAGTTATCGCCCTCTTCAAGGAGACTAGAAATCTGGTCTGGCTCAGTTTTCCAGTTCCCCACTCGGTCAATAATGTGGCAAAGGAGGCCAAGCGAGTTTATCCCTATGCTGTCAGTTTGATGGAGAGCGTGAGGACCTTTGCGCAGACCAACCGCCAGATCAACGACATGCCTGAGGTTTCGGTGCTGCTCAGCGGTTACCGCGAAGGGGTGTACCTGTTGATCGCCAAGGGAATCTCTCTACGATGGGAATCGTTTGTTAACACGTATGAAGTGCATTTTAAGAATCACGCACAGAGTGCCATTGACAGCAACTACAGCAAGAACGGAGAGAGCAAGCATGTCAAGTTTGTCAAGGAGTTTGCTGCCGCTGTGTCTCTGCTCCAGACAAAGACCCTTCAGCTGGCCAATATCCATGGGTCCGTGGAGAAGGCGCTTGCGGAGCTGGAGAAGTGCCCTTATGAGGTCAAGGAATTTGAGGGCCGGCTGACTACCATTCAAGAAGCCGTCGATACTCTCAACTTGGAGCAGTATGTCAACCTTGGCTTCTGGGTGGATCGCATGAACAGGCAGATCAAGGCTATCCTTCTCGCCCGTCTTCAGCATGCTGTCCAAGCTTGGATTGAGGCCTTTGAGGACGAGTACCTGGAAGACAGATCCAGCGACCGGAAGCGAGCACTCGAGGCTGTCAATGCCACCAAGACGGACGTACCTGTGATCAAGAAGCTTATTCACGAGATCACCATGCGGAACCAAGTCATCTATCTGGACCCGCCTCTTGAGTTTGCGAGAGCGAGCTGGTTTTCTCAGTTACAGGAGTGGATCGGCATCATTTGCAACCTGAAGAAGATCAAGGCCACCCGGTACCAGATGACCATCAGCACGACTGTAGAGGACGAGGCGCGCTTTGACGACTTGCCTAGTGAGTGCACGGATGCTCTCTTGCGTGTGCAGACATCGGTCGAGAAGAAGATTCGCGAGATTGGTGCATATGTCGACAAATGGCTGCAGTTCCAGTCTCTGTGGGATCTGCAGTCTGAGCATGTGTACGATGTCCTTGGCGACCAACTGTCGAGATGGCTTCAGCTTCTCCAGGAAATCAGAAAGACTCGCCAGACCTTTGACACCACCGAGGTCAGCCGTTCCTTTGGCCACATCACCATCGACTATGACCAAGTTCAGACGAAGGTCAATGCGAAGTACGACCAATGGCAGCATGATATTCTCATGAAGTTTGCCAGCCGGCTCGGTACACGCATGCGCGAGGTTCACGCCGAGATTGAGAAGGCTCGCAAGGACCTCGAGGGCCAGGCTATGGCGGCCAACTCGACGGCTGAAGCCGTGCAGTTTATCACCATTGTCCAGACTTGCAAGCGCCAGGTGAAGCACTGGGCACCCGAGGTGGAGACCTTTAGACAGGGAGAGTCGACCCTCGTGCGCCAGCGTTATCAATTCCCAAACGATTGGCTGCATGCTGAACAGGTGGATGGCATGTGGGACATGCTCAATGAGCTTCTCGCGCGCAAGTCCAAGATTGTGCAGGACCAGACTGATGCGCTCCGTGCCAAGATCATCGCTGAAGACAAGGTGGTAATTGACAAGATCAACGAGATTGCCATCCAGTGGAACGAAGAGAAGCCCGTCTCCGGTACCATCGCCCCAGATGTTGCTTCCGCTACCCTCAGCACTTTCGAGACTCGAATTACCAAGCTGCAGGATGACTCGGCTATGGTTGCGAGGGCCAAGGAAGCCCTTGACTTGCCTGCCACCCCTGACACATCTCTCGGTGTCATTCTCGAAGAGGTTCAAGACTTCAAGTCTGTCTGGGCGTCACTTTCCACCATCTGGAAGAACCTCAATGAGCTGCGCGAGATTCTGTGGAACAGCGTTCAGCCAAGAAAGATTCGGTCTTCTATCGACAACTTGATCAAGATGACTAAGGAGATGCCTAGCAGGATGCGCCAGTACGCCGCTTTTGAGCACATTCAAAACATCCTGCGGCAGTTCATGAAGGTGAACCCCATGCTGGCTGAGCTCAAGTCGGAAGCTGTCCGTGACAGGCACTGGATCAAGATTTATAAGCAGATCAAGCCCGGCAAGCGCTATTCGCCCGTGTCGATGACATTGGGCGATGTGTGGGACCTTAACCTTGTGGCGACCGAGGTCATCGTCAAGGACATCATCATCCAGGCGCAGGGAGAAATGGCGCTGGAGGAGTTCTTGAAGCAAGTCCGCGAGACCTGGACAGGATATGGCCTCGAGCTTGTCAATTACCAGAACAAGTGCCGCCTGATTCGTGGCTGGGATGACTTGTTTGCTAAATGCAGTGAGAATCTGAACTCGCTGCAGGCCATGAGGCATTCGCCTTACTACAAGGAGTTTGAGGAGGAGGCCACCGCCTGGGAGGACAAGCTGAACCGTGTGCATGTTCTGTTTGACGTCTGGATTGACGTGCAGCGCCAGTGGGTGTACCTTGAGGGTGTGTTTACTGGCAATGCTGATATTAAGCACTTGCTTCCTATCGAGTCTTCTCGCTTCCAAAACATCAACAGCGAGTTTTCGGCTGTGATGAAGAAGGTGTACAAGCAGCCGAATGTGTTGGACGTTCTCAATATCCCCAATGTGCAAAAGTCGCTCGAGCGTCTGGCTGAGCTGCTCAACAAGATCCAGAAGGCGCTTGGTGAGTACCTCGAGAAGGAGCGTGTCTCGTTCCCGCGCTTTTACTTTGTTGGTGATGAGGACTTGCTGGAAATGATCGGTAACAGCAACGACACCATGCGCATTGCCAAGCACTTCAAGAAGATGTTTGCTGGTCTTAACGGCTTGACAATGGAAGAGGAAGGTGTTATTACTGGTTTCACATCAAAGGAAGGAGAGGTGGTTCTTCTCAAGAAGGAGATTAACCTTGTCAAGACGCCCAAGATCAATGATTGGTTGGCGTTGTTGGAGAATGGCATGAAGGCTACTCTTGCTGAGCTGTTGGCTGAGGCTGTCGAGGATTTCACTCCTATTTTCTCCAGTGAGCAAATTAACCGGGATGCGCTCAACAAGTTTATGGCGACATATCCCAGTCAGATTGTTGTCCTGGCTACTCAGGCTGTCTGGACGACTACGGTTGAACAAGCGCTTGCTGAGGGTGGCCAGGGTCTGCAATCGCTCTTTGATCGTGAGGTTCAGGTGCTTCGCCTGCTTGCCGATACGGTCCTGGGCGATCTGGAAGTGCTGCTGAGGAAGACGTGCGAGCAGCTTATTACCGAGTGCGTTCACCAACGGGACGTTATTGAGAGGCTGATCAAGGTCAATGCCAGCTCCAACACACACTACCTGTGGCTTCTTCAGATGCGGTATGTGTACACACCTGAGGGAGACTTCTTGCAGCGGCTGCACATCAAGATGGCCAATGCCAAGCTCAACTACGGCTTTGAGTATCTCGGTGTTCCCGAGAGACTTGTCCGTACTCCTCTCACGGATAGATGTTTCCTTACCCTTACCCAGGCTCTCTGTCAGCGCTTGGGCGGTTCGCCCTATGGTCCTGCCGGCACTGGTAAAACAGAATCCGTCAAGGCTCTTGGTGTTCAGCTTGGTCGGTTCACGCTGGTGTTCTGCTGTGACGACACGTTTGATTTCCAGGCCATGGGCCGCATCTTCCTTGGTATCTGCCAAGTCGGCGCTTGGGGCTGTTTCGACGAGTTCAACCGTCTAGAGGAGAGGATTCTGTCTGCCGTTTCGCAGCAGATTCAGAATATCCAGCTTGGTCTGAAGCAAGGGGCTGAAGACGAGAAATCCCAGATTGAGCTTGTCGGTCGCCAGTTGAAGGTGAACGCCAACACGGGCATCTTCATCACCATGAATCCTGGCTATGCCGGTCGTTCCAACTTGCCGGACAACTTAAAGAAGCTATTCAGGAGCGTGGCCATGTCCAAGCCGGACAAAGAGCTCATTGCCGAAGTGATGCTGTACTCGCAGGGGTTCAGCCAGGCCAAGCAACTGTCAAAGCACACGGTTCCGTTCTTCGATCAGTGTTCGCAGAAGCTGTCAAAGCAAGCTCATTACGACTTTGGCCTTCGTGCGCTCAAGAGTGTGCTTGTTAGCTCTGGTGGGCTGAAGCGTGCTCGCTTGACGCAGGCTGGCGGGGAGCTAGGTTCGGAGGAGGTGGTTGAGCCTGAGATTCTTGTGCAGAGTATCCGGGAGACCATTGCGCCCAAGCTGATCAAGTCCGATGTGGAGATTATGATGAGCATCGAGGAGACTTGCTTCCCGGGCGTGAAATATGTTCCTGCCAGTTTGGAGAAGCTTCGGGAGGCGATTCAACGGTTGGCCGCGGAGAGACAGCTGGTCGTCAATGATACATGGATGACCAAGGTGCTGCAGCTGTACCAGATCCAGGGGATCCATCACGGTGTCATGATGGTTGGTAATGCTGGATCGGGCAAGTCTGCTGCTTGGAGGCTGCTTTTGGATGCGCTGCAGCAGGTTGAGAATGTGGAGGGTTTGTCGCATGTTATCGACAGCAAGGTCATGTCCAAGGAGGCCTTGTATGGAAATCTCGACTCGACTACCAGAGAGTGGACTGATGGGTTGTTTACGAGCATCCTGCGCAAGATTGTTGATAATCTGCGTGGTGAGGATACGAAGCGTCACTGGATTGTGTTTGATGGTGATGTCGATCCTGAATGGGTTGAGAACTTGAACAGTGTGCTGGACGACAATAAGCTTCTCACACTGCCCAACGGTGAGCGTCTCAACCTGCCGCCGAATGTTCGGATCATGTTCGAGGTGGAGAATCTCAAATATGCCACTCTCGCCACTGTCAGTCGTTGCGGTATGGTCTGGTTCAGCGAGGATACCGTCACACCCAACATGCTGGTTACCAACTATCTTGAGACGCTGAGGTCTATTGCGTTTGAAGATCTTGATGAGGACGCTGTTGCTACTGGGCAGAGCTCTGCCAAAGCTCTCGCTGTTCAAGCTCAGGCTGCCGACTTGTTGCAGGCCTACCTCACGACTGATAATTTCATCAATGAAGCACTGCAGCAGGCCGAGAGCTTCAATCACATCATGGAGTTTACGATTGCTCGGGTCCTCAACACCATGTTCTCCCTGTTGAACAAGGCTGTTCGCGATATCATCGAGTACAACGGCCAGCATGTCGATTTCCCGCTAGAGCCTGAGCAGGCGGAGAACTACATCTCCAAGAAGCTTTTGCTGGCACTCGTCTGGGCTTTGACGGGTGACTGCCCCCTGAATGACCGCAAGCAGTTTGGTGATAAGGTTGCTGGCCTGGCCAGCTTCGGTTCCCCTCCTCTGGACAACACAAACTCACTCATCGACTTTGATGTGTCGTTGCCCAAGGCTGAATGGACGCCTTGGCAGAACCAGGTGCCAGCCATTGAAGTTAACACTCACTCGGTCACGCAGACTGATGTTGTCATTCCTACACTGGATACCGTCCGCCATGAAGATGTTCTCTACTCATGGCTCGCTGAGCACAAGCCGCTCTTGCTGTGCGGTCCCCCTGGTTCCGGTAAAACGATGACGCTCTTCAGCGCGCTTCGGAAGCTCCCCAATATGGAAGTCGTTGGCCTCAACTTTTCCAGCGCGACGACCCCTGACTTGCTGATCAAGACATTTGAGCAGTACTGCGAGTACAAGAAGACGCTCAACGGGGTCATGCTTTCGCCCACACAGATTGGCCGTTGGCTTGTCATCTTCTGCGACGAAATCAACCTGCCCGCCCCCGACAAGTACGGTACCCAACGTGCCATCTCCTTCCTCCGCCAGCTTGTGGAACACAATGGCTTTTGGAGGACTTCGGACAAGTCTTGGGTCACTCTCGACCGCATTCAGTTCGTCGGTGCTTGCAACCCACCTACAGATGCCGGCCGTACCCCCATGGGCCCTCGCTTCTTGAGACATGCGCCCCTTATCATGGTTGATTACCCCGGTGAGGTGTCGCTCATGCAGATTTATGGCACCTTCAACTCGGCGGTCCTCAAGATCATTCCTTCGCTCCGTGGCTACTCTGAGCCACTTACGCAGTCCATGGTCAGGCTGTACCTGGAGTCGCAGCAGAGGTTCACACCCAAGATTCAGCCCCACTACGTCTACAGTCCTCGTGAACTTACCAGATGGGTGCGCGGTATGTACGAAGCCATTCGACCACTGGAGACACTGTCAGTGGAAGGCCTCATCCGCATTTGGGCCCATGAAGCACTGCGCCTGTTTCAGGATCGTCTGGTTGCCGAAGATGAGCGCAAGTGGACCGACGATGCTGTCCGCAGAATTGCCATGGAGTTCTTCCCTACCATTGATGAGCAAAAGGCGCTTGGAGGACCGATCTTGTTCTCCAACTGGCTATCCAAGAACTACGTGCCTGTTGACCGGGAGCAGCTCCGCGATTTCGTCAAGGCCAGACTCAAGACTTTCTGCGAGGAAGAGGTGGATGTACCGCTTATTCTGTTCAATGACGTCTTGGAGCACGTGCTGCGCATTGACCGGGTGTTTAGACAGCCACAGGGACATCTTATCCTTATCGGTGTCAGTGGCAGTGGCAAGACCACGCTGTCGAGGTTCGTGGCGTGGATGAATGGGCTGAAGGTGTTCCAGATCAAGGTGCACGGCAAGTACTCGGCAGAGGATTTCGACGAGGACTTGAGGGAGGTGTTGAGGCGATGCGGTTGCAAGGGGGAGAAGATGTGCTTCATCATGGATGAGTCGAATGTGTTGGATTCGGGTTTCCTGGAGAGGATGAATACGCTGTTGGCAAATGCGGAGGTGCCGGGTCTGTTTGAGGGTGATGATTTAGCTGCGTTGATGACGGCTTGCAAGGAGGGTGCTCAGAGGCAAGGGCTGTTGTTGGACTCGCAGGAGGAGCTGTACAAGTGGTTCACGGGCCAGATTGTCAAGAACTTGCACGTGGTGTTCACGATGAACCCCCCGGAGGATGGGTTGAGTTCCAAGGCTGCGACGTCGCCTGCGCTGTTCAACCGTTGCGTGCTGAACTGGTTTGGCGACTGGTCTGATCAGGCGCTGTTCCAGGTCGGTCATGAACTCACGCACTCGGTTGACTTGGACAGGCCGAACTGGGCTGCTCCCGATACAATCCCGGTTGCGTATCGGAGTCTCAACCTGCCGCCGTCGCACAGAGAGGCGGTGGTCAACTCGATGGTGTATATCCACTACTCGCTGCAGCGGTTCAACAGCAAGCTGCTCAAACAGCAGGGCAAGGTCACTTTCCTCACGCCCAGACACTTCTTGGACTTTGTGGCGCAGTATGTCAAGCTATACAATGAGAAGAGGGAGGATTTGGAGGAGCAGCAGAGGCATTTGAATGTTGGTTTGGAGAAGCTGAGAGATACGGTGGACAAAGTTCGGGATTTAAGGGTCAGCCTGGCGGAGAAGAAGGCACAGCTTGAGCAGAAGGATGCGGAGGCCAATGAAAAGTTGCAGAGGATGGTTGCTGATCAGCGCGAGGCTGAGCAGAGGAAGAATGCTTCGTTGGAGATCCAGGTTGCGCTTGGGAAGCAGGAGGCGGAAGTTGCCTCTCGCAAGAAGTTTGTGCTGGAGGATCTGGCCAAGGCCGAGCCGGCTGTCGAGGAGGCGAAGGCCAGTGTCAGCAACATCAAGAAGCCGCAGCTTACCGAAGTCAGGTCCATGTCTTCGCCCCCGTCTGGTGTCAGACTGGCGCTTGATTCGGTCTGCACATTGATTGGTCACAAGGTCAGCGACTGGAAGCAGATTCAGGCTGTTGTCCGGCGTGACGATTTCATTGCAAGCATCATCAACTTTGACAATGAGAGGCAGATGACCAAGGCGCTGCGGATCAAGATGCGGAACGAGTTCTTAGCCAACCCTGAGTTTACCTTTGAGAAGGTCAACCGTGCCTCCAAGGCTTGCGGTCCGCTTGTTCAGTGGGTTGAGGCGCAGGTGCAGTATGCGGAGATCCTGGACCGTGTCGGGCCGCTCAGAGAGGAAGTGCAGCAGCTCGAGGAACAGGCTCTCCAGACCAAGGCCGAGGCCAAGGCGGTTGAGCAGACGATTGAGAACCTCGAGGCTAGCATTGCCACGTACAAGGTTGAGTATGCTTCGTTGATCAGCGAGACGCAGGCCATCAAGTCAGAGATGTCGAGGGTGCAGTTCAAGGTCGATCGCAGTGTCAAGTTGCTTGATAGCTTGTCAAGTGAGAGAACACGCTGGGAGGAGGGCAGCAAGTCATTTGAGACGCAGATTAGCACGTTGGTGGGCGATGTGTTGGTTGCTGCTGCTTTCTTGGCGTACAGCGGTCTGTATGACCAGACGTTCAGAAAGTCGATGATGGAGGATTGGTTGCATCAGCTGCATCTCAGCGGCATTCAGTTCAAGTCGCACAATCCCGTCACGGAATACCTCTCGACAGCGGATGAGAGGCTCAGCTGGCAAGCCAACACGCTGCCTGTGGACGACCTCTGCACAGAAAACGCCATTATTCTGCAACGCTTCAACCGTTACCCACTCATCATTGATCCCTCGGGCCGTGTCACCGAGTTCTTGCAGCGCGAGTGCAAGGACCGCCGGCTTACCGTTACCAGTTTCTTGGACGACTCATTCACCAAGCAGCTCGAGAGTTCGCTTCGTTTCGGTAACCCTATTCTTATCCAGGATGCCGAGCATCTGGACCCTGTGCTCAACCATGTGCTCAACAAGGAGTACCAAAAGACTGGCGGTCGTGTGCTGATCCAGCTCGGAAAGCAGCAGATTGATTTCTCACCTGCCTTCAAGATTTACCTTTCCACACGGGATCCTTCGGCTACTTTTGCTCCTGATATTTGCTCTCGGACAACATTTGTCAACTTTACCGTCACGCAGAGCAGTTTGCAGACGCAGTCCTTGGCTGAGGTGCTCAAGTCGGAGCGCCCTGATGTTGATGAGCGCCGTTCCAACCTCATCAAATTGCAAGGAGAGTTCAAGGTGCATCTTCGACAGCTTGAGAAGCGTCTCTTGCAGGCGCTCAACGAGTCTCGTGGTAATATCCTTGATGACGATAACGTTATTGAGACGCTCGAGACGCTCAAGACGGAGGCGGCCGAGATCTCTGCCAAGATGAGCAACACTGAGGGTGTCATGGCTGAAGTGGAGGAGATTACGCTGCAGTACAACATCATTGCCCGGTCCTGCAGTGCCGTCTTTGCTGTGCTGGAGCAGCTGCATTACATCAATCACTTTTATCAGTTCTCGCTGCAGTATTTCCTGGATATCTTCCACTCGGTCCTGCATGGCAACCCACACTTGGAGGGCGAGCAGAATCACAATGTCAGAAGAGATATCATTGTCAAGGATCTTTTTGTGGCTGCCTTCAAGCGAACCGCTCTGGGTCTGTTGCAGAAGGACAGGATCACGCTTGCTATGCTGCTTGCTCAGGCGTCGCCTTACAAGATGGACAAGGGCTTGCTGGATGTCATCCTTGACGAAAAGGTCGAGGGTAAGGACCTCTCGAGCGATATCGCCGCCAAGGACGAGGTCTTTGCTCGGGCCAAGCGCATCACGGCACTCAGGGACAAGATCGACAATGTGCCTGAGGCGGACTGGGACAAGTTTTTCTCCGAGGAGCTTGCCGAGAACTTTGTGCCCAAGATTTGGGATGACAGCGTCGCTGAGGCGGATCGCGCTCTCATGTCGCTGCTGTTGGTCAAGCTCTTCCGTCTTGATCGGTTTGTCCCCACTGCCGAGCGGTTTGTGACGCTCGTCTTTGGCAATGATCTGTTTGATATTGTCGAGGACCTCAAGCAGACAGTCGACCAGGTTTCTGCCACTCGTCCTATCTCCTTGGTGTCTAGCCCTGGTTTTGACGCCTCCTACAAGGTTGACAGCTTGGTCGAGCGCATGCGCGTCCGCTGCACGAACATCGCCATGGGTTCCAACGAGGGTCTGGCCAGCGCAGACAAGGCCATCAGCAACGCCGCCCAGACCGGTTCTTGGGTCCTCATCAAGAACGTACATTTGGCTCCCACCTGGTTACAGTCACTGGAGAAGCGGATGGAGAGTCTGAACCCGAACCCAGAGTTCAGACTGTTCCTGTCTATGGAGTCGTCGCCAAAGATTCCGGTCAATCTGCTGAGAGCGTCGAGAGTGTTGATGTACGAGCAGCCTGCTGGTGTCAGAGCCAACATGAAGGACTCTATGGGCTCGCTGAGCACGAGGAGCGTCAAGTCACCAGTGGAGAGAACGAGATTATACTTGCTGTTGTCGTTCTTGCATGCGGTGGTGCAGGAAAGGTTGCGGTATGCGCCTAACTTGGGCTGGAAGGGATTTTGGGAGTTTAATGATGCTGATGTGAGTTTCTCCTCTCTCTATTAACGCGGGGCAATCAGAATGCTAACATGATACAAACAGTATGAATGCTCCGCCTTTGTCATTGACACTTGGGTCGACGTTGCGGCGCAGAACCGCACCAACATTGCGCCGGCCAACATTCCCTGGGACATGATCCGGTACTTGATTACGGAAACCTACGGTGGCAAGATTGATGATGAAGGGGACATGAACATGCTCCGGCAGATTGTTTCGACCTTTTTGACTCCGGCAGCCTTCGACATTGGTCACAAGCTTGTGGAGGCCACGCCCGAGACAGGGAGCGAGGAGCTGGTTGTGCCGAGTGGGACGTCCCTTCAGGAGTTTATGGGATGGATTCAGAAGCTGCCTGAGAGAGAGCCGCCCACTTATTTGGGTCTGCCAGCCAATGCGGAGAAGTTGCTCTTAGTGGGGCTGGGGAGGAGCTTGATTGGGAATTTGAAGAAGGTGGTTGATTTGTTGGATGAGGGGGAGGCTTTGATGGAGGTTTAAGGAGACGAAGAGAGTGCGGTGACAGAGGTTGGGGGGGGGGGGGGGGGGGGGGGGAAAATTAAATGGAATGTTTGATGGGTTTATGGTTTAAAGTATCAGGGGCCGGATTGAATGTTTTAAATTGTGTGGGAAACAGATATAAAACC
>MU866167.1:0-107058 GCA_033296915.1 Triangularia setosa | reverse complement strand
TTTTTTAATGTGTGTTTGTTTTTACCTTTGAGTTTGGTCTTTTGCTTTGGGACTCTTTTTTACTCTTGGAAGACGGAACACCCGGGGGGGGATTAATACAGAAGCTACTTTTGAGTTGATTTTGAATAGCAAAAAAAAAAAAAAAAAAGAGTTCTATCAGACCATAAACAGATGTTTTTAAACTGCTGTAAGGGAGTGATGATGATCAATTCTACCTTTTTTCACTCCTACTAGCTGTGTCATTGCTACGTGTTTAACTTGTTCTATCTCGAGTATTTACTCCTGACAACTTGAAATGGATTGGAAGATTGGAAGAACGGTGTGTGCTAAGAACTATTACTTCTCTGCCTTTACTCTGCCTCTTCTCTCTCCCTCCCCCCTATTTGCGAGACTCACCTTACATTACGCTGAGAGGGTGGGTATGTGTGTGTGTGTGTGTGTGTGTGTGTCAAAAAAGGGGGCCAAATGTGATGTGTGTGATTTTCTTGTGATTTTCTTGTTGGAGAGAGAGAGAGAGAGAGGAGCGTCTTTGTTTACTTTTTGCGAGGGTGGCTTTCAGCTTGGCGGGAGCTATGGGAGGAGTGGGTTGCCTGATTTCTTGGAGTGCGTGGTTGACTGCTGTTTCGGTGTTATTGTCAGCCTGTCTTCTTCCTTTCTTTGCAAGGTCTCTGAGGGCGAGCTTATACGAGCTGCTATGTGGTGGTAGAGGGTATGGATGGTGATGGGTGTGGGGCTGTTTCTTTGTGCTTGGTGTTTCACACAGCTGAAAGCTTTTTACTTGGTGATGATATTGGCTGCTGGCCATCAAAGGTGGGAGGGGCTTCGTGGTTGACTGGCCAGTGGAGGAGAGCTGAGAAAGGGATTGGATTGATGGTTGGATGGAGGGTGTGATTCAACGGTCAAAGGGGGAGGGCTGGGGTTGAGTGTTGTGGTGTTTCGCTCGGGTGACTTTCTTTGGAAACATGTGTAGTTGATTATTGCCTGTTGGTGGTTGTTTTCTTTTTCTGAAGGGACCCCAGATGACCCCAGATGTCTCTCCTCCCACCCATTCCCAGTTCTTTGATGCTGTGTAGATCATGAAAGCGTTGGTAGATCGATCGAAGACCTCCCTACTCGCCCGCATGCCCATAAAAACATTGCTAGAGAAGCAACGCGCCACATTACACAACATCTAGCATCATGAGAGAGGGCGGTATGGCATGTCGATCCCTTCTCGGTCCGAAACAAACTGAGTGTGGGTGCCTGGGAAGGGCCGAGGGGAGGTGTTCAAGCACTGGATAAGGATGAAAAGCCTCTGCATATTGCATACTCTATCTACATATGCACCCTGCTCCTAACCGTTCAAGTGGGGCTGGATGGGGGATGTCGAAGATGTCGGGTTTGAACTACTCCGGCTCATCAAAGCTAAATGGTGTATAGGTATTTTTCGGCGGGCCGGCCGAGGCCCGAGAATGTCGGCGGCAGGGGGCAGACGAAAAGACTTGAAAATGACACAGGGGGTGCGGTGAAGAGTGGGTTGTTTGGAGATGTGATCTATCAGCGAGACTATCTTCTGACCAGAGGAGAATTCTTTCTTTGCTTCCTTGGTTTTCCGGCAGGAGGAGGCAAGAGGCAAGCAGCAGATACGAAGGGGGCGGCGTTGGGTGTCTTCAGTGGGTCTGCATAGGTAGGCGGCTCATCGTACGATCTGATAGTTTCTTTTTGCGCTGAGGTCAATTCCGAGCTAGATCAGTTGCTGCAGAAAGTTGAATGTAGGGGGGTTATTTCGAAGAGGTGCATGTTTGTTTTCTTTGGTGTCGTTGGTCCCGGGATCGAAGAAGAAAGGAGAGACCAAGGGAACCGGCATGTGACCCCCACCCTTCACCCTTCACTCCTGCTTGGAAACAAAGTGGAAAGACCCGGTTTGGTGCTCATTGGATGGGTAAGTGGGAGCTCTAATACAGCACAACGAGGCGCCATGTCATGTATGTGATGGTGTGGCAGTTCGGGTGAGGATTCCCCGGTTGCTGGAACTCTTGTGTGTGGTGTTGGCTTGCTGCTGACTAGTGTCTGTGTTTGGCCTGTGAAGAAACTTTGAAAAGCCAAGACGGGGAAGCAAAAGATGTCAACCGGAGATACACAAGAAACTGAGCGTCACAAGGTGGAGAAATTTTGAAGCCGGTGAACCGGACGTGGAAGGAGGTGCAGGTAGCAAACGGCTGCTTGCATATGAGCTAGTAAAGGACTGGCTGCACTGGCATGGGTGAGGTACAAACTTGGACTTGAAGACTTCCAAAGAAGATGTATCGACTTGTACTCAACAGACGAGGGTTTTGGGGGCTGAGGCGGGCCCTTTTGCTTGAAAAGTGCACAATTGGGGCGGGTGGTGATGGTCTGGGGTGTGTCGAGATTTTAGGAGACGTCTATGCAATTGAGAAAATGGGTGCGTGATTGCAAGGTAAACATCGCGATGGCCAGTGGTAGCCTTTGGATGGCAAATTGTATGTAGCGTGGTATGATGTCGTTTCACATAGACCATATCTGGATGGAATGACGTCTTGTTGAAGAGATGTGCATGGCAACAGGCATGTGACAAGCAGACGACTTGACTTTGAGAGGAGTCCAACCCATCACTGGGGTCTAGTATGAGGTACTTCGAGGAGTGGGAATCCTATGGACTTGGTTAAGTTTTTTACTTGAACTATTTAAACGAAGGTAGCGATCAAGAAGTGGCCTGACGGAGCCCGATCTTAAACACCTAACGGTTCGTAATGTGGGCATCGTGCAAACAGACACCGACTCGATAGAGTCGACTAAATGAATTACATACTCGAGATTATTACTGGAAACAACATGCAAACGAAACTGTGCTGGACTTGAAAATTTGAGAAGTCGAGTTCAACACTCATTTCTGATGATTCATCGTGTAGCTGTTTCCTTGAATATCACAATGAAGAGCTTACCTCTCACACGGATGAAGCCATCAATCGCACTGATGTATCAAAGTACCAACTTCGTTGATGGGTTTGATCATGCGAAATTATATGCTTACCTATTGTTTGAAGTCCCAACTGAAATTGACGACGTTGCTCAGCCTCTTGTTATGTCAGCCATACACTCTGCCATACATTCAACCTGACATGTTTGCTTTATGTTTTGATGCTCAAATTCTCATTCACCCGCTTACTCTGTGTATGGTAGCTATGGTGGCACTGAGTTCTGGAATGGCCTTATTGTCTTGGAGTCTGACAACTTTCAACCCGGGGCCGCTAGATTCTCACAACAACAACAACAACAACAACAACAACAACAACAACAACAACAACTGATGTGTCTTGTGTCCCGACTATGAGATGATGATGAGTGTCAACTCAGATCTTCTATGTCGTAGCGACGACTCCTTTCACGATGAGGATAAATAGTGTTCCACTGCCTCGCAAGCCGTCATCCCTTGCATCATCAATTTAACCTCACCCATCATCCACCTCTCAAGGTCACAACGCAAAACACCATCGCTCAAAGGACAGCTTCAAGCGCCGTCAGAATGGTCAAACTCACTACCGCCATGTCCCTCCTCACCCTCACCATGACCCCGGCCGTTCTTGCCAAAAACTGCAAGGGAAGTCTGATGTACTGCGGCCGCGAACTGCCCAACAAAGATTACTCAGGAAACGCTTCTTTCTTACTCGGACAGTATGAATCGAGGGTCTTCAGAGTGCTGGCCAGTCGACTGACATCTCTCATGTCAACAACTCCCTGCTAATTGCAAGAGCAATGGAAATATCATTTTCCAGGCTTATTGCCAGACTAGCGGCTGCATCAACGGCGGCGCTGACCACAGCGACTACTGCTAGGCCTGTTTCGGTCCGGGAACTGAGCCGCGGGTGCAGAAACTCGTGAATAGTGGTGGTCTAGGTAATTTGTAGATGGAGGGGCGGCTTCTGTAGTGTTAATAGCGAACTGATTCGTTCGTTTGTTTCCTCAACAAAAGCTGCGATGAACATGTGTCTCGAACCTGGACGTAGCACTGGCCCTTAACCTTTGGTTTCTTTCGGCACTGTCTCGCCATCACCTCTCATCATTGCTTCCATCACCATCCTCTCCATCGTCAGACGCCTGTTCATACTCTCCACCTCCTGCCTCCGCTTCTTTTTCCTCCCCATCCTCGGCATCACCCTCCCCCCACCCTTCCAACTCCTCCTCTTCCTCTTCCTCGCTACTCTCTGCCTCCTCCTCCTCTTGCTTCCTCTTCTTCCCCTGCCCCTGCCCAGGTTTCTCTCCCTCCCCCTTCCTCACAAAAACAAAACTCCTGCTCTCCCTCTTCTCCCCCTTCCAAGCCCCTTCGCTCACCTCCCCTGTTTTCTTATTCCTCACCACCCCCAACGTCCTCGCATGAGCATACCCTGGATACGCCCCTGCCTGGAACTTGAAGCTCCTCTCCACCTCCAGCCCTGCATGTCGACCCAAATCACGGACATTCCACAGGGTGTACGGCTCCCCTTCAAACAGCGTAACGATAATCTTCCCTCTCGGTGCCAAGTGAAGTAACCCCCGCCGGAAGAACCCGACGAGCATCTCCTGGTTCGCGCGTACTTGGCGGTTGACGTCTTTGGACTTGCCGCCAATGTGGGGGAAATTGAAGATGATGCGGGAGAAGGTCTGAGATTTGAGGGTGAGCTTGGTCGCGTCGATTCCGTAGAGTAGCTTGTTACTTGGGTGGGATGATGACAGGAGGAGGGAAATGTTCGACTCGACGTGGGGGTATTTCTCCTTGAGGGCTTCGAGGGAGGGCTCGAAGACGGTGGAGGTGAGGGAGCTGCATTTGTGGTGGGTTGCTAAAGAGGCGGAGAAGGAGAGGTCGGCTTCGCCTAGGAGGAGGATGGTGTCGGACGGGGAGAAGGGGATTACGGGGGCGGATTGGGAGGGTTGGTGGTGTTTTTTCTTGAATGGCTTATTTGGCTGGGGTTGTTGGGAGTTGGTGGTTTTCTGCTTTTTGGAGGGGGGACCGTGAGGTGGCTGTGATGGTTTTTGTTTTTGCTGCTGGGAGATGGCTGATTTCAGGGCCTCTTGGAGGCGGCCGCGCTTTTTTGCCATTGTTGTGGCTGGAGAGTAATGTTTCTGGAGAATGGTAGCTATCGCTGTCAGTATCGAATCGGAGGTGGACGGGCGTAAACGGGGCGACTCGGCGATCTGCCGGGAGACGGAGGAGGCGATGAACAGCAGAAAAAAAAGCTGGGTCCGGCAGGCAAGCGGGATCGGTTCCAGCCGCAAGGCGCGCGGCAGTGGGGTTACACCGGGCGCTTAGCGTCAAGCCGGCCCCAGAAGCTGCCTGAAAAGCGGGTTTGCCCGTTTGGGGCTCCGCACACTCCTTTGTCCTTTTTCCCGGCCGGCCCGGGGAAACGCTGACAACAGACTTGAAATTTGGTGCGTATAGATCACGGGCTTACCAATGGCTGGAATGACATGTTTCTTACACTAAGTTGGATGTCTACATAGACACCTGTGAGCGCTGACTGTTGTTGAGAGGAGTGAGCTGCCCTTAAAGCGGTTCGGATCCACACACTGCCAGGCGCTGTTCAACGGCGATCCCAGCAATGGGGATTGGGACATTTCACATTTCAAACCCAGTCAAACAAGCCAATTCCATTCAGGAACATCACCGCGAGTCCATCTCACAGGGCACCGAGAGATGTGGCAATGTCAGGTGAGCGGACGCAGCAGACGTGATGTGCAGATGCCAAACAAGCTTGCTGGGCCGCCGCACTGTCATTGACAGCTCATTCAGTCTCCGGATCAGGGCGGGCTGCCGGTTCAATGTTGTACACTGTGTTGCTGGGCAATATTTCACCGCCCTGACACCTGAACCAATGGGATATCACACTCACACTCTGTCGAAACGCATAAACATCCTCGGCGAGGCTGTCGCAGCTGTCAGAGCACTGACACCTACCCGACCAACGTGGCCCGTTGCAGAATTTGCTGCGAGGACCTCACCCCATCCGCACCGTGACGCCGGTATCAACGAGGGATCAACGCCCAGATCTCACCGAAGCTACCGGTTTTTCTGCAAGTAACATTGCGACATCTGTCTACATTTCCGTTGCTCTGACACTGAGAGAGTTTCCAGTGAAACAAAGACCAAATTTTGTAAGCTGCTGTGAATGGTTGCGACTAGTTCCTGATTGGGAAGTCAATACGGCCCTGTGATTGGCTATTATGTCGGTTAAGCCTCGGTGGAGCAGCCCAAGGCTGGACTCCCGTTGGCTTGGCCTCCAGCGGGCACAGTGCGGGCTCTGTGTGCTCTGGAAATGTAGCAGCACGTTCAGCACAGGCCTGCGTCGTGGTCCACTGTCTATTATTCCCATCTTTTACAGGTGAAGGTCAACAGCAGCCACAACACCACGCCGCCGCCAGTGTATCCAGACGGCCAGCAGCAATTGCATCGGCATCTCTCGCGTCTTGGCTTTCTCCTGGCCACATTTCCCTCTTCTCTTGCGTGGTGTGTCGTCGCTGCGCCGCTGTCATTGCTTGACCCTCGCTACCTTACCCTGAGCGGCTGCATGCAGTTTGCACCAGGAGAACGACTCTGCCAACCTTTTGGTCCCTTTCACTCACCCGCCACAGCTGCTTGTCCAAAGCCACAAACCAACCAAACTGCTTACATCTGGTGTCACACTGGGATACCTCACATCCTGCCCTCCTATACTGGGCTCGAGGGCATCATCACCAGGAGAAGTCTTTGGTCTTTTTCAGCATCGACTCTTTTTTTATTTTTTTATCGTCTTTTGCATCGCGGCTGCTTGGCTACCCCCGGCCTCCGGATTTTACACCTACACGGAGCAAAGCTTTGGTCTCTCCCGTCGACCGACTTGCTCCGCCTATTTACGACTTTTACTATTCTTCACTTATATACGACTTACTCTCCCATTTCCTCCCAGCGCTGGTGGCCTGAGCTCTATTCGCTGGCTTTTGTTTACTGTTGCTGAATGGAGAGCAATGGACATTGAGCAGCACCGCTCACACCTGGCACCGCCCATTGCAAATTCTCACCCAGCTCTCTCTCTCACCACGCCCTCTTCTTACACCTCGACTCCCATACAACGGAAACTCGTCATTCATGACATGCCACCCAAATCCGTCAACAACATGAATCTGCAGCAGAGCTTCTCGTCTGTGGTCGACGCCCTTGAGGCGGATGATGCCATGTCTGATATCGTTCCGCAGCAAACTTCGGCTCCCACCCGCGCCACCACAACCAGCTCCAGAGCCCGCGGAGGCCGCGGTCGCGGCGGTTCACGCGGAGGCAGAGGTCGAGGTGGCAAGTCGTCACAGCCCAAAGCCCCCACTGGTCGTGGTCGTCGTCAGAAACTTTACGAGGATAGCAAAGTGCAAGCTGCTCACGAGAGAGCCCAAGAGCTCAAGCAAGCCTGGGGTGTACTCGTCAAGCTTGTCAAACCCGCAGTTCAGGAGATCGCCGACAGGTCTATCAACGAACTCCTTGAAGATCCTGGTGTTGTCGAGAGGGTTCCAGAATACGACGAAGCCCAGAAGTTTCTGAAGCAGAGATACGAAGACACGCTCAAACAGAATGACCAAATTCTTGAGATGAGCCTTCAGATGGCCCGTCGTGTCTGGGACGGCGAAGAAGAAGCAGCCAGAGCCTCATATGCTGTAAGTTCGCATCTGAACCTTCAACCCGCACTCAGTTGACTAACACATTTGTTCAGCGGCGGGTGGAAGAGCTACAAGAAGAGCGTCTTGGTGAGATCCTCCAAGAACTCGACCGACTCGAACGCCAGTACAACCTCAGGCTTCCCGTCGATGTATGTTTGCTTCTCTTGCGCTCGCCTATTTTGATCATCCATCTAACCTTAGCTAGTATCCTCCACCACGTGATGAGCACTACACATACAAGTCGATCACAGTAGCCGAGCAAAATGCCCAAGGAGTCTTCCATGAGGAACGCGACGGTGTTGAAGTCCCGTTCCCCGGTACAAGCCTCAAAGAGCTCATGGTCAAGCCCCAAACAATGCCCCTGGAGTCTCTCAAGAGAAAAGCCGAAGGTCAACCAGACGGCCAGCCGGCTTCGAAGCTCCTACAAGCAGCCAAGGAAGAAGATGCGATGCGCCAATTGCCTCGCCACACGGCCGGGCTTTTGGGTGGAGCTGAAGCACTCGAAGATATTGTCACCACCCCACCAGATTCCGCATCCAATGCTCCCACGCCGGTGCCCGAACCAGCCGGGGACGTCGCAGAGATACCCGGTCAGCGTCGGACTTCGGCCGAACCGAACCCCGCGGATGGCCCCGGACTTCCGCTTCCGCGGGGAGCTCTCGATCCAGATGAGTATGGCGTTCGTCTCATTGTACGTCGCAACAACAAGGCCGAAAACCCCAACAATCGGATCATGGTGCCCAACCTCTTCGAATGGGATGACCTTGATATTGGCTTCCGCGACTCAACCAATTCCGCTGAAAAGGGCGCCACCAAAGCCCGTCGCGGCAAGTACTGGCAAAAGCCTGGCTCGAACTACATGTTTATCGACCGTCGCGTTGGAATTTGGGACTCGACCGAAGCCGCCGGCGAGCTTCCAGAGGCCGAGGTGAAGAAACACAACCTTCACCCAGCGTTTGGCATCTTTTTGCCTTCCTCCACCAATTTTCCCGAATCGCCCAAGCCTGTCGCCGACCCCTGGAAGCCGGTTGTGTTGGTTCCCCCAAGCGGAGAGGTCATCCACGCGTCTCGGACCATCCCAGCTGCGAAAGCCGACCGAGCCTTTGCTAAGCTCGAGGCAAAGTTGGAAGGGAAGAAGAAGTCCTCGGCCTTGCTGAGTTTTCTTTGTGAGCAAGAAGGAATTTCGGAGGAGGAAATTGCGCCGTCTGCGGAGGAGATCGAGGGGTTGCGGAGAGAGGAGCTGGTGGCGAGGGGCATGGATCCAAACACCGTGTACCAAGTCTCGCCGGCGCCACCCAATCCCGCGTCCGGGCCCGAGCCCGAGCCCACGCCGGAGCAGGCGGCTGAGTTTGGCCAGTTTGCTGACGGCCTGCTCCGAGCTGCGGCCCTTCTCGAGGAGGAGAAAACCCGGGAGCGTGCGCGCGAGCGGGAGGAGGAAGCCGCTCGGATGGCGAAGAGTGCCGCCTCCAAGCCGTACGACGCGGTGCGGGACGCGCTCCAGTTCGACGACTCCCCGGGTCCGGAGGACACCACTGGCCTGGCTGTTCTCGCAAACACCGCGATACAGGAGCATGAGGCCACGGCCCACATCGACCCTCGGATTTACAATCCGATGCAGGTCGATGGTGTGGCGTGCGATCATCACCAGTATGGTCCACCCATTGACTACCCCCAGCCCAGTGAGTATCCTCCGCCGCCTGAGGAGTACCATGGCCTGCCGATGTCTGAGGGATACCATGGTCTGACCATGCCCGGTCCCTTTCCCAGTGAGCCGCCTAGAGGGGACTTTCTTCGCACGGCCCTGAATCCTCAGCCGCCAGTGTACCCTCCGCCACCTGCTCCTCCACAGGAGTATCCGTCTGGCCAAATTCCTGGCGGTAGGGCACCATTTGCGCCCCAAGGGCCAAGTGTAGGTCTGCCAGCATTGCGACCCATGCGGAGTTTGCTGAATGACACCCCTCCCCCTCCAGAGCAGCAAAACAGCCCAGTTCCTCAACACAGCAGTATGGTGATGACGAACAGTGGCGCATTCTACCCAGCTGGACCGAGCCGCCCTTTTCACAATGGGTATTCCGTACCAGAGCCCCATCAACATCTCCAACCTCTGATGCCCGCCCCCGGCCCTGGACCACTCCAGGCACCACCCACTGCTGGCCCGCCTGCCATGCAGCAGATTGCACCTCGCCCACCTAGCCCTTTATCTGCTTATCCTGTCTCGCCGCCGTACCATGCTCCGATTGCACCAGCTCCGGGCCCCGGCATCCATGCCCCTATTCTTCCAGCAGGTTCTCAACCTCCTCCAATGCAGTCGCCACACTCCCGACCTGGAAGCTCCTCTGCATCGGCCCCTGGTCCTGCTGCCGCTGGCGGGTCAGCAGCCTCTTCCAAGTACCGCAAGCTGGAACCGGCCCCGACGCCGCCGCATCGTATGACATACTCAGTCAACGGACAGGAGCTGCGCACCGTGCAGTTTGATTATCGCGAGGCAATCAAGGATTATTCCGCGGTCGAAGCCCCCCCTCGGAGTGGGCCCACCCAAATTCGTGGATGGACTCATCAGAACATCCGAAAGGGACCCAAGCCAAGTTCCTCGCGCGGCGATACCAACGCCAACTCGTCTAACGCCGACGAATCCGCCTAGAAGGCGCGGTCTGGAGGTGAAAAGAAAACGAACAAGCGCGCCAACGACATCAGCCATGAGGAGAGGCCGAACAAGATGGCCCGCATGTCTTTAACACCTGCTGGGGAAGCCCGCTTGGTTGAAGTCCATACCTCGCAGGTCTCAAAGGGAGGTGTGCCGGCTGGTATGACCAGTGTTTTCTCCATTAATCAAGGCATACAACCCGGTAAAGGAGGTCTATCAAGGAGCAACACAGGCATGCAGGCGGTCGGCAAAGGCGTCTCAGTCATGGAGTCAGGTATCCGAGGAACTCTACAACGTGAGCCAAAGCTCCAGGAGGCGGTCACAGAGGAACAGCAACACACACCGAAGATGATCACGCTCCGGCGCCCGAGCAAGACCTCCTCGTCCGAGAGAGAGAGCACGCCTACGCTGAAGATTGTCGTACTTCGGCGGCCAAGCAAGGTGCCCCCCGAGAGAGAGACAGACGCCGAACCGACCAAGAAGAAGACGATAATCAAGCTCAGGTCACCAGCCAAGAAGTCTCCTTCCACTGAGGTCGAATCGATACTCGGCCCCTTGAGACCTTGTCTGCTTCCGCCGTCCCGTACAAAGCCACCTCCTCATCTGACGCAGGCCTCGCCCGCTACAGATGCATCGACAGGACCTGCTCATTCGTACGGCTTGCGGAGTCGTCGTGCCCGTCTATTGCAGTCGTAAACGGCATCGAGCATCACGTCATGTCATGACCTAAAGAAGGGGACGTTCAAATATTTTGATATCGACTGGCATATGTTTGCACATGATCGTCATCAGTTCATATTAAAAGGGCAGGATAGTACACCCGGCTACCTCGTTAAATAATGCATAACAACAACAACAACAACAACAACAACAACAACAACAACATTGGCAGGAGCGCTTGGTATTTTCACAGCAGATTTTATTTTGAAGGGGATGGAATTGGGGTGGATGGATAGCAGGATACGAAAAGGGGGGGGTTACTTGGGGTCATCAGCATGGCAACAGCATAGCATTGGCATGGCACATGGCGTAAGCATTCATGATATCTCATGATTGGGATTTTTAGCATAAGGCCTGGGCCAAAACAAAAGACGGGGGTGGGAAAGCGAAGATGCATGGCTCGTAGGATACCATGCAGATACAAGCATACATAATGATACCGCAGCGGGAGGGGAGGCAGTAAAAAAGGGGAGGCAGTAAAAAAAGGAAGGGAAAGGGCTAGGAGATATATGTACCATGAAATAAAAGGCAGTTTAGTACCTAATTATGAGCAAAGAATGCTTTGTTTGTCGTCAAGGTTTCATGTGCTATATATTCAGTGAATTTGAGCTTGGAGACATGGGAGAAACATAAGTATACCAGATACCATCTCCACCATCCCAACACATCTAGAGTTTATCCGGGCTTCGATAAAAGACGTCGTGAGTAAACGCTGCTGTAATGTCAAGAGTTCAGCAGAAGGTGTCGTTAGTCAACGCTGCTGTGTTTGTAAAAGTTCAATAAAAGGATCATGAAATATTGATGTATTTGTAACTTTTGTCCAAGCTTGAGTATGTAGGTGCCTAGCACGGTACCTACCTATGTAAGTGGAGGTGGACCGGATGGAAGGGGGGTATAAGAGTCTTCGATTTCAGAGGCGTATATTGTATTCAAGTAAACTGCTATATCGATACATCCCGACCTGGCCCCTGCGCAAAACGGTGCCATCAGCCGCAAATAAGAATTACGTCATTCTCCTCTCAGGTAGATATTGTTGAGTTGCTCTACTCTGTCTATGAGCTTCATCTTATGGCGCAGGAGATTTGTCAATTTCATCATTTCTTCGCACCGCGACGAGTAGCCCGAGTTTGTCGACTTTGTTTTTGGGAAAGAATCTCCCCGAAAAGAAACATGAAAGCCACCTCGTAAAAGGTGGAATCACATGATAACAACATCACAACACCAGACGCTCTCCCCTCATTGAGTAGAGAGTGTTTTCAATCCCAAGACATACCATTTAACTTCATCTAAACCAGGATAGGAGCCGAAGATGAAGACAAGTTGGGAACAGGAGCACCATCAAACCCTCTAAGAAGCCAAGGAAGGGCCAGCTCAGATACCCACAAGGATTAACAATCCTATACCTCTCGTGTTCTCCCATTTTTTCGAGTATTTTACCTTCTTTTCAGGTTCCCCTGTGTCTTGGTGGTCCCGGAGAGCATTCATGATGCAAAAAGGGGGAAGGGTTAGGGTTATACGTGCTCGCTCACAAAGTCTTTTCACTTCACCTAAACTTCGTCATTCCCACTCATCAACTGCATGTTTCACTCACTGAATCCTAACACTCCACTTCACTCTACATCAACAGCAAGTCGACATCTACGATCTTCTTTTCTTTTCCTTATCGAGTCATATCAGATAATTACCAGCTTGATCGACAAATTCTGCAAAAATGCACGAAATCATCACCCTGCAACTGGGGCAGCAGAGCAATTATCTCGCCACTCACTTCTGGAACACCCAGGTATTTGCTCTTTCTAGTGTTTGAATATCATTGATCATGAGAAGCTGACATATAAAACAGGAATCATATTTCACCTACTCAGAAGATGACGAGCCCCTCATCGACCACGACGTGCACTTCCGCCCTGGGTTATCTCTCGACAACAAAACCGAGACGTTCATGCCCCGAACTGTTATTTACGATCTCAAAGGAGCTTTTGGCTCCATGAAGAAGATCAACGCGCTGTATGAAGTCGACGGCGACGAGCCTGACCCTACCCAGTTGGACTTGCAGCCGATGGCATCTGGAGTATGGTGAGCTCCCCTTCCCCGTTTTCGTCTTCATGCCCCGAAATCCTAACAAGGTCGCAGGCCAGGGAAAACAGTGCTCCAAAAGGCCGAGCCCATCCAGCCTTCTCCTTACACAGAAGCTCTCAACTCCGGTCTTCCCCCTCCGCGCCCGAGCACTTCCACAGTGAAATACTTTTCCGATTTCAGCCGGTTGTACTACCATCCACGATCAGTCGTCCAACTTAACGAGTTTGAAGTTGCCTCTACCATCCAGCCATTTGAGCAGTTCTCAACGGGAGAGGAGCTCTTCCGCGAGCTAGACAAAGAACACGACCTCCTCGACCGCGACCTGAGATTCTTCGCCGAGGAGGCAGATTTCATGCAGGGGTTCCAAGTGTTTATGGGGGTAGACGATGCCTGGGGTGGGTTCGGAACTAGGTATTTGGAAAGGATAAGGGATGAGTATGGGGCGAAGGTTGCTATCTGGACATGGGGGTTGGAGAGTCCAGTTAGATCTATGCCAAGGGTACGGCCCTCATCTTCTTCATTTTTACCCGCTCGTATACTAACCTTAGTAGGATAAACGCCTCCTCCGCCTCGCCAATAAATCTCGCTCGTTTACAGAGTTGTACACTCACAGCTCGATTCTCGTTCCTCTATCTCTCCCGTCCCACCTCCCCTCGTCGCTCAGCAACTTCGACCCTACCTCCCCATGGCATGCCACAGCCTTGTTCTCCTCAGCAGTGGAATCTGCCCTCCTCCCCTCTCGTCTAAGAGGACAAAAGAAGGAAACTCTCAACACCATCATCGAAACGCTTGACTTGACCGGCAAGCAGAAGATGGCTGGACTACAATTCTCTGTTAATGCTTCCCCTGTCAGTGACTTCTCAAAAGAAATCTCGCTTGACATTGGCCTGTCTTCACCGGCGGGAGATCAGATCGACGCTTACTCCATGAGGGGAAGAAATGTGAGAACGCCAAGGGTGTTCAGTCAGTTGGTTACCTCACGAGGGTACTCACCAGAAGAGATGCAAGGCAACGAAGCGGAGGAGCTGGATGAGAAGGGGAGACGGGTCCGCAAGAGCGCTTACGAGCCAATCACGAAGACATATTCGTCACCGTTGGCGTTTCCTATTTTGGATTCCTTCCCAGAGATATTCACTGTTGACAAGGATAGCGAGGAGGATGATGAGGAGAGAAAGAAAATGGAGGAACAGGGTAGAGAGATGACGGTCAGGATAACGACTAGTCTATCGACGGATTCAGGCGTCTGCACGAGATTGAGGAGACTGAAAGACACGGTGATCAAGTCGATTGGATTGGAAGATAGGGAGATGCTCGGGAATGACCTGGCAGATATGGCGGATGAGTATCATGAGGGGTGGAGCAGTGGGAGTGATAGCGGGGAGGATGATTGAGATGTGTACTCGTAGGTCGAGGGGCGGTGTAAATAGGGGAGAATGCAAGGTGAATTAAATGAACAAAACCTCGAAGCTGCTGAGTATTCGTGAGAGATAAAAGGTCGAGGAATTATCAGCTAGAATGATAAATACCAGAAGAAAAAGATGAAATAAAACTGGACTGGTAAAAAAAGAACATACCAAAAAGCTCACCGGCCAGCCCTCTCGTGGCGCGTAGATTGAGAAGGGTGGCACGGTTACGAAAACCCTCGGGTTGTACTCTGGGGGGTTGCTACCGCCACAACAAACCCCTGGTTAACATGTACAAGACTTTTGACTGCTTGCAAAATTGAGCCCAAATTGAGTACCACCGGTGAGATATGCAGCAGATTACCATGCGCCACCTTAAAAAGTAGATACAGCCTCCTCCCATCCCCTACTATCCATTTACAACCACAACACAAACACCCATTCCCTATTCCCCTCTCCCATCGCCATCCAACAGCCACAAACCTACCTAATCCTCCCAAACCTGCGTCTCAACATGAAACCCGCCCTTCTCCAAATTATCCACAAACCCTTGTCCCAACAACGCGGGCGTATACACCCCCCCTTCCAGCCCCAACTCATCCCTCTCCTCCAAAATCGTCCTCGCCGCCTCGGCCAAGAAAATACCAGTCAGGTAGTAAGTGCTCCCCCTGAACCACGCCTTGCCCACAGCCTTCTTCTTTCCGTGGTCTCCATCGGGGGTAGCGACACCCCTGTATTCGATCTCGTCCTGTCTGGCGACGTCTTCCTCTGGGCCCTCGCCAGGTTGGGTCACCCGAACAGCGAGGAATCTCCTCAACGGACCAGTGACGATGACAAGACCAAAGAGCATAAGCCCGAAATGGATCGCAATGCCGGTGAGCCAGTTACGCGGTTTCATGTACTCGCGGAAACTGAACCTGGGGCCATAGGCTTGGTCTTTGCGGGAGGGGAGGGAGGACAGCAGACCCCAGGTGCGGTGGATAAGAGCAGTGTCGGTGCCGTTGGCGATGCTGGAAGTCAAAAGCCCTAAATGGGGGACTGTGATGAGGCCAGTGACACGGGTCAAAAGACCTGGTTGAGGGGCGCGGGTTGGGTTAGGAACCGGGGAGAGGGCGTAAGGTTTGTAAGAGGCTATTAAAGTAGGGAGGGGGAAATGATCCGATATGGTGAGAGCAGTGGCTAGGGTGCCGCCTGAGGGCGCGGATTTTAGGTTGTGAATCGAGACGGTCACGTCGGCGGTTTTGGCGTCGAGTTCACTGCGGAGGGTGGATGCCAGGGCGAAAGTGAGGAGGTCGGGAGGGGCGGACTCGATGCCGATTTGGGGGATCATGATGGCGCCGGTGGATTTGGCAGTGTCCTCGTATTTCTTGATCATGGCGGCGACGTAGGGGACCTCGCCGGTGACGTCGAGGTAGTGGGTGCCATTTTGGGCGCAGGCTTTGAAGGCGTGCTCGCCGTGGGCGGAATAGGGGCCGACGGTGGTGATGAGGATGAAGGTTTTCTTGGCGAGGGAGGAGAGGTCGGTGTCGTTGAGGGAGCAGGTTTCGATGGAGGGGGGTGAGCGGTCCGGGTTGAGCTTCTTGAGCTCTTCGATGAGAAGCTCAAGCTTGGCTTCGGAGCGCCCGGCAATGGCCCATTTGAGGGTGCTGGGGAGGTGGGCGGTGATGTATTTTGCGGTGAGTTTGCCAGTGTAGCCTAGGTGAGTGTCAGTGCATGAACATGACCATCAGAGAGTTTATGATGGCTTACCGGTGGCGCCAAAGACGACGAGGTCGTACTGGCGGCCGTGATTTTTGAACGTCATTGTGATGAGGAGCTGAAACCTTCTCTAGAAATGACACAGACAGGTTCGCTGGATCAGAAGAGTGAAACCGACGAGTGGAATTGTATGTTGGATTATCTCTATCAAAGATATGCCCAAGTAGCTTAGGTGATGGGTAGGAGGGGATGAGCTCAAGCATAGAGACCCGCTTTGCGTCAACCATTCATCAACGGCATCATTGCTATGATCCCTGTCTTACAGCTGAAAGTGCCGTCTTGATGTTATCAGAGAGATATGTTAGCCCAGAATAGGCAATCAGCGCGATCAATAACTCCCCTTATGCTTGAGAAGATAACGGTGCATCATAATGCTTTTGGGCAAAGGATCGGCTTCCGGTTTTCTCCTGAGCTCCTTGTGCTGCCAAATATCAAAAAGATCGAAACGGCAGCTCGACGTAGTGAAGGATCCCGGCAGGCAGTGACGCATTGGCCAACGGCCGAGATCTTGGCGACGGGAGTCTGCAAAGGCCCCACAATAATTGGGGTTGGCGTGCCCCGCCCCGCACATGCTCGCTCAGCTGGTGGTGAAAAATGCGGTAAAATGGTTTTGCCTAGATTCCGAGTTTTCCTCTGCGCGGCCCCCTGGCACACACCAAAAATTGACCTGCACATTTATCAAAATCGTCTTGCCCGCCGAACGCCCAGCGACTCGTACTTGGAGATCACGACCCAGATCCCAACCAAATAATCAGTCAAAATGTCCAAGCGCACGAAGAAGGTCGGCATTTCCGGCAAGGTAAGTAATATCGCTGTCCCTCTGATCCTGTGGCTGCTGCTGCGACGGTCGCTCGAACCAAATCGCTAATGGTGCAAAATAGTACGGTACAAGGTTAGTCGCCTACACTCTTCCACTTTGAGTCCCTTCTATTTGCATTTTTCCGACGACGACGACACCGATTCTCTCCGAAAGCGACGGCCCCGAGACTGCCCAGCTTCCCGGTCCAGAAACCTCGAGAAGATTCGCCAGCTGAATGATGGGACTTGTGATGGCAACTGTCAACGGCGATGATGGTCTTGAGGTTGGAGTTGTGCTCTGGAGTTCTATTGCTTGGTTGGATGAGGTTTCTCGGCCTGGAACTCGACAGCTCAGTGCGAAAAACACCAAATCGATGCCTTTCAGAACTCGCAATTCGACCGCCAGCAACCCCCGCAGTACTCAACTGGCCAACGAAGCTTATACACGCCTTTTCGGAGCATTGTTCATCAGCAACAAGGTGGATTTGATGCTGACTGTCTCTCAGATACGGTGCTTCGCTCCGTAAGCTCGTCAAGAAGCAGGAAGTGTCCCAGCACGCCAGATACACCTGCAGTATGTTACCCCTCGATATCTGAGGGCCCGTGGGCTCTCATGGCTTCTTCAAACAAAGCCCGCAGATTGCTGACACATTATATAGCTTTCTGCGGTAAGGACAGCGTTCGCCGCTCTTCCGTCGGTATCTGGAACTGCAAGTCCTGCAAGAAGGTCATGGCTGGTGGTGCTTACGTCGTTGCGTAGGTTGTCCCCAGGGAAACTCACTAAACAGGAAACCGGCTGACCGAGGATAGTACTCCCGCTGCTGCCGCTATGCGGTCGACTCTCCGCAGACTTCGCGAGATCACTGAAGTTTAAGTGCGTTGATGGGCATGGTTTGGCTTCTGGGTTTTGGTGTCATGGAAAAGGACAACGGAGGCTCTGCAGTACACAATTTCAGCCGTTGGGTACGGCGGGTCGATCAATGAGAATTCTTTGAGCAACGGCGAGTCCACGGTCTCGTTTTACGATTGTCACTTAAATGATGTATGGAAGGGAGGACACCAGCACGTCGCTCCCTCACTCAACACGACCATAGTGGGAGCAAACTTCTCGATCGCAAGCTTCTAGAGCGCGCAGATGTCAAATGTCACGATTCACCATGGCACCTTGTTTTTTGTTCGTTTTGTATCCTGCGTTACCGCCCTGCATTCCCGTCACCGAGCTTAGGCCAAGTCTTTGACAATGGAACCGCAATTCCCCGCCATTGGGATGATGGTTTGGTCATATGGCGAAGACTCATCGAGGGTTGACCGACTGTTAACAATAGGTACCTCGAATGGCTCAATAAGAGAAGCTTGGAATACATGGCCATCGGGACCTGACCGTGGAGTTACACCGGGATTACCAACTCTGGCAGCCCACGTTTGTGAACAGTCGGTACAATGTGAGTTTACACTAACGTGGCTTAATAGGCACGCTGGCATGTTTCTTACGCTACTCCGTAGTAAGTCAAGAGTTCGGAGACAGCGGCGCTCACACAGATTTTAGCAAAGCGTGAAAACCCGGTTCGGAAGAAGAGGGCGGAACATACATCCTCAGCGTCGGCTTGGCACGCGGCAGCTGTCTCAAACGTTCCGTCACTTCTGTTCTGGGAGAGTTTGAGGGGGTATTTTGGTGCAAAGGGCAATAATGGGAAAGGGAATACCACGTCCGCGAAGTTGGGGCCCCATTCAGACTAATCTCTACGAAATGATTCTAATAAGCCGTTCGTTTGCACAATGGGCTGTCCAGTGCCCACTTCCTTGCATCATCGCTATCAGTCCACGCATCCTTCCAGACAGATATCAGGTGGCTGGTTGAAAAAGTTTAAGCCCTACTATTGAACAAACTGACTTAGGTCTTATTCATCAAGGTTCTTCTCTTGCTGAAGAAAAGCACAGTCAGCTCAACAGCGTGACTGGAAAGTGTACCAGTGTCACCCTGTGCTGGGGACGGCGTCGTCCTTGATTGGCCCGTGCCCCTCGGTTTCGCTGCGCTAACACGGGCACCGCCCAAAAGGCACCTCGTTGGCCCGCAGCCTTTCTTTCTTCTCTTTTCCTCACTTTCACTCTTTAGAACACCCCTCTTTGAATCCCAGCAGTCCACTCAGAGCACCGCCTCCCACCTCCAGCACCCGCTCCACCACCGCCAATACCACACAACACAGCGACTACTCTGCCACTGCACCCGTCGTCGCCACCACTTACACGGGCAATCAAGCTGTGCTCACCCGATCACGACACTGGAATTTCACCCAGTTGATTGTTGCACATCGCTCTTCAATTCTTCATCTTCCTCATACCTCATTTTTTGAGACGTTTTATTTTGTGCTGAGGAGATCATTTACATGACTCCCCAGCGCCCCTTGAACTTTGGGGATTTCGATTTTGGCTCACTACGCCATCCGCCAACGCCATGGCTGATCAGTGCATCGTCTGTCTGGAGAACCTAGACGTCGAGAGCAATACACATGCAGTAACCCCCGTCCAACAACGCCTCTCCAAGGAGCTCGAGGCCGAGCATGCTCGTCTTGCTGCCACCGATCCAGATGCTCTTACTGAACTTAATAGCAAGCAAGAGCTCCCACTCGACGGCCGTGAGCACTATGTTGCACAGATTCCCATCTGTGGGCATATGCTACACGATGTTTGTCTGAGAGAATGGAGCGAAAAGGCAAACAGCTGCCCCATCTGTCGCCAGACCTTCCACGTGGTCACTGTCTATGACAAAATCGGAGGTAAGTTTGCCACACCTTCCAAAAGCATGAAAGAAGTGCATTGTTGACTGATGCATCCTGTCTACCAGGCCAGTACTTGTCCACCCGTCGAGTCGAGGACAAGAAGCAGGTACCCGAGTTCGATCCACAAGCGTGGGCAGACGAGAACCCAGAAGAAGAGGAGGTGGTCAGCAACCCCTGCCCTGTGTGCAACTCAGCCGATCACGAAGAGGTTCTTTTGCTTTGCGACGGGTGCGATGCATGCTACCACACCCACTGCATTGGCCTTGACCGAGTCCCAGCCGGCCCCTGGTTTTGCATGGAGTGTGTTCACTCATTTGGTCCCGAGCTCATTCAACCTGCTGCCGCCGGGAATGGCCTCCAAGAAAATGACAGACGCCCGCGGTACTACTTCCCTCGCACTCAAGCTAGCATGCGCCGCGCTAGGCAGCGGGCTCGCTCAGATGAATGGCAGGGCGCTTGGGGCCGTATCACTGGCCGGATTTGGGACGCCCTTGAGCTGGACCTGGACTACCAGGATGATGACGACCAGGTCGTCTTCGAGGGCTTGCGCCGGTCACAACAGCTACGGGAAAGAGAGAGGCAAGAACACGAACGCTGGCAGCAACGCCTCAACATTGCTAGTCGCCTAGGGGCAAGAGATGTTTTCGTGAATAATATGCCGATTCTCGCCCGCCCGCCGCCGCCACCACCACCCCCACAAGAGACACGGGAGGAGCAGTTGGCCTGGGGCGCCTTGGAAAAGGCCAGGGACACCACCGAAAGCAGGAAGAGAAAGTCACGCTCGGGCACAGCCGAGCCCCATGAGGAACAACACCCAGAACCCGAGAGGAAACTGAAGAGACCCCGAACGAGACGTATGCCTACAGCTCAGAACGGTGAATCATCTACTGCTGCGAGAGTTGAAGCGGACCCCTCAACTCGGCCAGAGCAGGCAAATGGCTCGTCTTCAGCAAACGCGGGGGCCGCCTCACGAACCACCACCGATATTCCCCCTTCGTTTCTATCCTCGCTTCTCAAGGAGGTCGAAATGAGTACCCCCTCCGACGAAGAGACCCTTCGACATATCTACGGTCCCATTCCGGGTGCTAATGATGTCTCGTCGCCTGCCCGGTCGCCTTCTCCTCTCAGCCAAGGATGCATTACCCCTCCCCCTGTGCGCTCTAGTTCCCCGCACATGACGCTCAGCTCACACATCACCCCTATCTATCCGCCTGCGAACTTCTCACCAACGCGGGCGTCGTCATCCAACTCCAGCTCCATCAAACCTTCCCGGGCTGCCTCACCACACAAGCACGCGCATCGTGATAACCGATCGTCGCCCGAGAATAGCGATTCGGAGCCTCGCGGGCGCCAACATCCACGACCATTGGAGCTCCGTCAGCCCCAGCCTCGGCGCAATCGGCCGGCTGTATTGCCAAGGTCCGAAAATGTGTCGCCGACACGCCCCACCTTGCCTCTTGAGCTCAAGCAAAACATCAACAGCATCGTCAAGACCGCCCTCCGGCCACACTGGCGAGATCGACAGCTAACAGCAGAGCAATACGAAAAAATCAACCGCGATATATCTCGTCTGATCTACGAAGAAGTTAAGGATCCTTCGGCGGTCAATGAAGATACGAAACAGGGCTGGGCGAAGATAGCATCCCAAGAAGTAGCACGAGCAGTCGCGTCACTCAAGGCTTGAGATCTTGGTCGATAGATGTGATCTCTTCAGTCCATCTTTATATCTTTTCACCTTTACGCCTTTTTATCTACAAGAACACGGCACGGTACGGCTTATGACGACTAGAATTATTATCGCAAATTCAAACACGACGATCACGACTGCTGGTTTCAGGTATTCTTATGACAACCGGCGTTTTAACCATGGGCATGGAGCATACTGGATGGAGCGGTTTGGGCATCGCGTATGGGCAGACTAGGATACCCAACGGCTAGGCATTTATCTGGACGGGTTGGGAAGGGGGGTAAATAGGTGTTGTTCAGAAGGGGAAGGTATTTCGATATCCTTCTGGCTCATTGTTTTTTTGGTTCTCGTTTTATCACTTGCTTCTTTGTCGTTTGTTATCTATCACGGAGTTAAATGGCGTTTGTGAAGGAAGCCAGAGGAGTAAGGGTGCGTGGGATTTTGTAATTGTGGCTTTTTCGTGCTTAGCATAGCCTGGTGTGGTGGGAGTTGATCAAGAGTTTTGATAAGGTCTGGAAATGTATATATGTGTTACACTACGGATCAAGGCTTGTTGTTATATGTATGAATATCACATAGACCAATGGGGGGTTGACATGTGAGAAGTGGATGAGAATTGAAATGTGTTGAGGGGTTGAGGTTGAGAGCGTTGCTGGTTGTGGATGGGTGTGGTGATGATATGTGGGTGATGTAGATGTGTAATTCATTATGACAATACTATGACCATACTGCTGCTCACGGTGATGATAGACATTTCAGACCAAAAAAGTTGACCTGACCATGTGTGTAACTGTCGCCGGCAGTAAACATTGAAAAGGATACATTCCGCTCTCACTTGTCGCCCGAGTCTCTTAACCTTTGGTACCCCATCGTACCCTCAAAAGACAAGCGCATCAATATTATGATCAATAATGTCAATTGATGGCTTTTGTTACTGGTTTTTTCAGTCAGTGGGTTATTCGCCAAGCAATATTCATGAGAGGCCTTGGGTGAGCGAGTGACCTCTTAATCGAGGGTCATGGCTGTAGCCAAGACCCTCGGTTCATGTGGATTATGTCGTAGCTCACTAAGCTCGCTCATGTAAAGATTCCCATCATTGCCAGTTCACAGCTTCACTTTATTTCCTATGCTTCCCTCATGTCAACAGAGGTTCAAAGTATGGGCTTATGTTTGTGTGGAAGTCTAATCGAAATCAGAGTGTTTTTCATGTACCCAAATAACCTGAAAGGGCGGAACAAACCGAGTTACTGTACACACATTCAAACCCTCGCGCTGCAACTCTCATGAGACTTATCAATATATCGAATCCAGGACTGCCAATCCGTTCAACACAAAACATTCAAACCAAAAGGCTTTGATTGTTACCATGAACAAAAATTTTTTATACATCTCTACAAGTCCTTTCATAGATTATTGTACAAACACAACCCCCATCTAACCCACCTCATCTCACAAAAACATTTCCCTTTTTTCCCCAAAAATGTTTCGCTCTTTTTGAATCATACACATGCAACACACAACTGCCCCCTTTCCCCGTCCCGCCTCCAAGATAGCTTCGATTTGACTACCTCAACTCAACCATCCCCTTCACGCTCTCCCACACACTCTTCGGCAGCACCTTCTCCATCTCCTTTGACGTCAACCACCTAAACTCGGTCAAGCCCTGAGCATTACCGCTCAAGTCCGCCTGCCCGGCCATAATCCTCCCCTTTAGATAGAAAATCTTGTCGCCTCTCTTGACGAGTTTCTTGGTCTCGGGCTCAATCTCGGGGTCGATGATTTGATGCGCAACCGGGACGCGGCCGACAATCCAGGTGTTCATGTTGACACCGGCCGCTTCTTCGAGAGCTCTCGCAGCAGTCTATTTTTTCATGTTTAGTAAACTGTCATCAACTGGGAAGGGGATTGAGAAAGGGGGAAGGGGGAGAACAAACATGATGCAACGCCTCCTCCGTCGTAACCTGTCCAACTGGAAAACCCCATTGCTTCGTCTTCCCGTTCTTTACCACGAGGTAAAGTGTTTCGTCGAGTTTGCGATCAAGACGTGTCTTTTCGTTCTTCTCGTCGGCTTCTGTCCTCCTCGGCATTGGTTTTTCAACCGGGACGATTTCCTCTGGGGCGATCAGCTCGCCATCTTCCGACACTCTCACCTCGGCGTCTTTAAGTAGGGCTTCGGTGAGGGCTTCTGCAGAGGAGGCGGTGCTACCGACGAGGACCTCGTCGTTCCACGCCATCCTGCCGCGGGGGTTGTAGCGGCCAATGTCCTTGGCGGGCACGCCGTGACGTTCCTTGAGCTTGATCCTCCATTCGAGGTCGTGGGCGGTGTCTTGCTTGAAGTAATAGTCTTTGCGGAAGGGGGCGACGAGGCGCTCGTTGAGGCGCTTTTGGTAGAGGTAGAAGGCGGATTCGAAGGGGGTTGGGAGGCGGGTGAGTAAGGGGGGGCGGGTGAGGATGAGGGCGGATTTGATGTGGTAGGGGGAGGGGCCGGAGCCGGGTGTTGGTGGTGGTTGGGAGGTGGTGGGTTGTTCTGGTATTGGGGAGGTGGCGGTTGCTTCGGTTGCGAAGGTACGTCTAGGGGGGAGGGAGAGGGAGGGGGTGGTGGTGGCTGTTGTTCGGAGGAGGGAGGTCGAGGATCGAGTACATTGGAGGTAGACTCTTTGTGAACCTTTGTACATATATTGTCAGCTTCGGTTGGTATATATAGAACGGAAAAAATGATATAACAAAACCTACCCCTCAACAGAGCAGCCGCCCCTCTACCTGGCGCCGCCGACATCATTTTTTTGGTTTCAATTCTCATCAGCGGTTGCGTGCTGCTTTCCGTGAGGGTGTCTCCTGTCGTCGGGTGGGTGGGGGAGATCAACTGGTTCCTCTTCGCTCACTCAATCTCAATTCCTCCTCTCCTTCGCCGGCGGGTTCGTCCCAAAGCCGCGAACCACTGTCTTCCGTCAACTTTTTGCAGGGGAGGGTCCAAGCTTCCAACTCACCGCCTGCCGAATACAGTCTAGCTCAATAACCCCACTAGGGGTACTTAAAGGAAATCTTGGTCACCAGAATTTTAGGATTCTCTTTTTCTCTTCTTCTTCACGGCACTAATCCTTATCATCAGGGCATTTTATCTCTTCCAAAATCGTCATGATCATTTATCTGTGCCCAGAGAAGGGGTCAAACCCAGCAGCCTTTTTTCGCTAGCGGAACCTGTTAAAATGTCCTACTGGGTCTCGTTAGATAGTCGCTGCTGACATTTCTTTTTTGTTGTGTGTAAATTTTTGCATACTGAGTTTGCTCAACCTCCCTGCTGCGAAGGCTGTGACAGCAGTGCCTTTGCCACAGTTGACTAAATGCGCGAGCCTCACATGTCGTGGACAGGAAAAAAAGGAGAGACTGCTTCGGATACACAAAATACAGGGGTTCATGACGTGCCCCAGCGGGTCGGTTCTGCTCTTGATGCTGAAGGTCGCCCACATGTCGATATCTCAAGTGCAGATTATTGTAAACTCGGTCTCCAATTCTCAAGTGGCACACTCTCGAATCAAGCACGATTTCCTGTCATACTACTAGCCATGTGGACTAAATTGGACGACGTATTGGACGTGCCTTGGAGCTATCAAAAATATAGAGATCGAATACGTTTTACTGTACAATTGAATACCTCCAAAAAACATAAACCAGAGTCCGAGAGCCCTCGGCTATCTTGATTATGACCCACCAACGATCAACAGGCACTTCATGGACCAAGGCAAACCCGCAATTTCTCGTTGTTGAAGGAACCAAAGGGAATGGTAGTTACTCTCAACTACTTCACTGATAGCGGCGGGTTGCATAACTTGTATATAAGACATGGATTTTTGCAGTGACTCAGTGGTGGGAACGGGGGCTGGATGGATGTAGCTGTCTGTCATGCCTGCCTGGATGAGGGTAGTTGGGATATGAGTTCCTTGTAAAGGAAGCTGAACAGAAATGGCAGAAATCACACCAGACATCTCTCAACTCCATCATATCACCCTCAAGATACCCAAAAAAGACAGCGTGGAGGCGGGTCCGGACATGGACATTGTACACTTGCATTTACTCTAGTCTATCTGCCCAATTCTCTGATCCTTTTTCTGCTTCAACCCGGGCACAAAGACATTTTTAATCTGTCAAGCGCATGGCTCTCAGTCCTCATCCCAGTTCTGTCATAGAAAGTTAATATTTTGTCATCGTTGACACATCGTCTTCTAATGAGAACTCACCTTGTTGGGTCCAGGAGGCTTGGGTCCACCAGCCTGCCTGGCAACAATAATCTGATCCACAGAGAGCACCGTTCGGGCAGCCTCTGTGGCGAGCTTGATGGCCCATTGCTTGGTCACCAGCAAGTCGAGAATACCCTCCTCCTCAGCGTCCAAGATGAAAGTACCGTCGTTGTTCTGAATCAAAACGTTAGTGGTAGCCATATCGAAAGGACAAGAGAAACACATACCTCAATATCGACACCCGCAGACCAGCCATCTTGCTTCTGATGGGCAGCATACAGTCTGCTGAGAACCTCGGTGGCATCCAGACCAGCGCTCTCAGCAAGGGTTCTTGGCACAACCTCAAAAGCCTCGGCATACTTCTTGATGGAGTACTGCGCGAGGCCCTGGGTCTTGTCACCGACAGCCTGTATCCTCTCAACAAGCTCAATCTCTGTAGCACCAGCACCGGGCACGAGTCTGGCATCCCTTGTGATGGCCTTGACGACATTGACACCGTCGTCGACGGCACGCTCGATGTCGTCGAGGTGGTTCTGAGTGGCTCCACGGAGCACAATGGTGGCTGTCCTCGTGGCCTCATCCTCTTGTCTGAACACTGTCACCCGGTCACCGCCAATCTCCTGTGTCTCCACCACGTCGATGGTACCCATTTCATCGGGCATGGGGGCGCCAAGACGAGCAAGTGGTGTGGCACCAACGACTCTGCAGATTCTTCTGAGCTCAAACTTGCTGAGAATCTTGATGACTAGGATGCCGTAGCGATTGAGGTAGTGCAAGGCCAGCTCGCCAACCGTGGAACCCGCAACGACGACACGGATGCCGACATCGTAAAGCTCCTTGATGGCGGCCTCGAGCTGTGTTTCCTCACCCTTTGTGAAGTCAAGCATCTCCTTGGCGTTGTGTAGTAATACGGTGCCCTTGGTCTCGGTCTGGCTGGTATCGATGGCGCAAGTGAAGACACCGACCTTGGCCTTCTTGGCCTTCTTCACCGACCCGTTGGGCTCCTTGGGGAAAACCATACCCTTGACGACACGGCTCTGCTCCAAGCTGCCACCCATGATCTTGACAACACGGACATTGTCGACGTTGAAGTTGGCTGGGTTCTTGGGGAGAACGGCAAGCACGGCCTCGGCGACGATCTTGGCCAAGAACTCCTCGTTGCCGTTCTGCTTGCTGGCGATGACGGTTCGGATAGCCTTGCTCAGCTCGTCCTGGGTCCGGATATCCTCCACCTTGTCAATTTCGAGCTCATCAAGAAAGTCGAGAGCAATCTTCTGTGCCCGTTCGTACCCAGTGACAATGTCGGAAGTCTTGAGACCCATGCGCAGAAGCTCCTCCGCTTTCTTGAGAAGCTCGCCAGCAAGGACGATGACGAGGTTGGTGGCATCGCCCATCTCGGACTCTTGTTGCTGACTGGCCATGACGAGCAGCTTGGCGGCGGGGTGGACGACATCGAGCTCGCGGAGGATGGTGGCAGCGTCGGAAGTGAGGATCATCTTCTGGAGATGGTTGATGACGATCTTGTTGCGGCCATAGGGACCCAACGATGTCTGAACCGTCGACGAGATGGCGCGGCAGGCATCGATATTACGGAGGACAGCTCCATCTTCAGAGTCGTAGCTAGAGAACAAAAGCAACAGGCAGAGGTCAGCGCCGGGTTGCAATGTGTTGCTGCGATGCTATTCAGGGGCAGCACAGTGCATGGTGGGGCAGGGATGAGATGAGGCGGGGGAGCAAGGCAGCCAGCGTTTCCAAGCTCGAAGGATAAAAACGTACTTGTTGTAGCCACCTTTGAATAGGCCGGCGTTCGGCGCATTTGGGATGTTGAGAGACATGGCTGTGGTGGTTCTCGCGGGTTGCGAGGCTTAGATGGATAGGAGGTGTCGCCGTTCACAAGGTTAGCGAGTCAACCCAAACGATTCAAAGCTGCCCACTGTTTCCCGCTGTGGAGGCCCGCAAAAAAAGTTGAAGGAAATGCAGAGCTCAAGTCAACAAGACGGCAGGCAGCCTTGGGTGCGTGCAGCTCCCCTGCTGCCCAATGGAATCACACCGCCAAACCCACCTGTAAAGTCAGCACCCATCTGGGCTTCAGCCTTGTCACGCCTGTCGTGAACTCTCGCGTATCAAGATCCAGGCGCTCGTTCCGGCCTCGTTCTTGCTCTCCTTCAGTCAGGGTGCCCCGAGCTCCCAAACGCTATCGGAAAACCACGCCTATCGAATTGCGACGCCCACATTTATTATTCCATCATCTTTATCTCTTGCGACTCTATCTTTTCTTCAAACGCTCTCACTTTGCCCAATTCTCAACGCCACTACGATCCACCGATCGACTTAGTTCACAACCGTCAACCATGGCGCCAGGTATGTTGCGTCAAACTCCAAATCTATTTAAATTAGCATTGCCCTTTCTCCCGAACACCATCATCTTCATAGAATCATCACCATCGCCATCACACCCATCAATCACAATGGCGGACTTCACTAACCAAACCTTCGCCCTCTCCCCAGCAAGCGCAATCCCCCCTCCCCTCCCCCCAACCGTGGAGGAGGCCTACCGCAGAAAATGCAACAAGCTCCGCCAGCGCACCAACGAAGTCGAGAAAGCTAACGACGCCTCCCGAGTTCGACTCAATCGCCTAAAGCGGCAAATCGAGAAGCTCCGCCTCGAGCGCGCCTTTCTGTACGAGCAACTCGCCAAGCGCACGAGCACAAACGTGGAGGACTCTGACGGCAGCCCGAGCCCACCACCGACTGTAAGTCCATCATCTTTATCGCCAAGACTGAACGGCGGCGGTGCTATCACTCTTTCCAACCTGTCACAAAATGAGAGAGAGGAATACGATCGACTAACTCCTTCGCGTTCGAACAAACAGCCCAAGGAAAAGCCTCTGAGATTGAAGCGCGGCCATCGAAAGGCGAGCATGTTGCCCCTTGGGGGTGGGGACGGGAGCGGGAGTCAAGCGGGGGGTAGTCAGGCTGGTGGGAATGGGGGGCCGTCATCGTTGACGGCGAGCCAGTTTATCAGTCAAAACCCGGGCCGGTCTCATTCGCCGAGTAGTGATGCTTTTTCGATGGCGAATAGGGGGTTGAATGGGGTGCATCATGAGCCACCCAAGAAGCCGGGGAGTGCGTATGAGCTTTATTGCAATGAGAGGAACACGGCCGCTGCTGCTGGTGCCACCAATGCCGCCGCTGACGCTACCGATATCGACAAGACCGAGGAAGAGGAGTCGAGACGGGAGGTGGATGATGAGGAGCTTGCACAGGGGTGGAAGAATTTGAGCGAGACTCAGAGGGGGGAGTTTGAGACGAGGGCGGGGGAGAACATGGCCCAGTATGAGAAAGAGAGGGGGGAGTATGACGCTGCTACGGCTGCTGCCGAGGAAGAGGCGGTGAAACGGCAGAAGGAGAGCGAGGAGGCTGAGGAAAAAGCAAAGGAGAATGGGACGGGCAACGCGACGGAGGAGGAGCAGAAGGATGAACAAGGGGATGTGGAGATGGGGGAGTATGATTCGGATCAGGAGACGCAACCTAACCCAGAGGAGGAGTAGGATGCTCCCGGTCAATTGACTGGCCTGCATACTTCTGGTGGGACTCGACTTCCTCCTCGTTCTCATCTTCCTGATCTAAAGTTTTCAGGAACTTTGGGAACTAGTGATACTCGTCATGCTTCTCGTTCGCCTCATCGCGTTGGCTCCAGGCCTTTTCTGCCTGTGCCTGGGTGGGTTGTCTGGGCGGAAGAGACCAGGAAGACTTTTTAGGTGGATGAATGATCTCTTTTCTAGTTTGCGCTTTCGAGTTTGGGAATGAAAGGGGGGGATAAACTGGGAACAATGGGAAGCGGTTTTTTTTGTTAGTCATGGAGAAAAAGGGGTTAGGGCGTACTGTACTAGTCCATTATTCTGTTTCTTCTTCTGCTCTCCTTGTCATGATCTTGATTACAGACATGATTATTATTAGTGTTGAGAAATGCAGGGACAAAAAGCTCGATAGGCCTTATGGGAGGCGTGTTAGAGGGGGCTATACTATTTTTTTTCTGGATCCCTACTGCTTCTTGTTACCCATACCACCTCATGTGAGTGACGGCCTCGTTACGGCCAGCAAATACGCACAACCGCATAACCCTCCTCGCCTTGTTACTGGGCTCATTCACCTAAACACCATAATTCATAAATGAAGGCACTTGCAAACCTCATTGATTAAGAAGAAGACATCGGACGTCAAGAAAACTCCAGCCTATGCCGTATGCATGTCCCGCACACACACCAAAACTCCACAACGACATGAAGTATATACATGTAATAAAATGCAGCGATGCAACTTCACTTCTCTCGCCTCCCTCCACCCCATCCTCCTCATTACCCATCTTTTCCCCCCACGCTTCCTCCCTATATATCTTGTCGTCGTGGAAGCAAGCTACTAATCAATACCCACATACAGATCCACAATGATATTTACCAACGCCACCAAAATCTCCGCCGCGATGAGTATAATCACTATTCATCGTCGTCAGTAAGCCCCAATCTGCCATGTATCAGCCGCGTGAGCACTTACCAATCCACTCCAGCTTCTCCCCATGCCCATGACTCAGCTGATCCTTCAGCACCGCCAGTAAATCCGCAATCACATCCAACCTCTCCGTCAAAAGCCCCACCCGCTGGTCCATCTCCAGATAACTCCTCACCGCCTGATACACGGGCTCCAACTGGGGCTCGACCCAGAACAGCTCCGGTGTATCCAGCACACTCCCGTTCAGATGGACGCCAATTCGCAGAATAAACAGCTCACCAATCTGCATGTTGATCTGCCTACGAGACAAGTCAATCTTTCCAGTCAGGGCGAGCTGGGAGGGGATGTCTTTGCAGTCCTCGATTGTGGACGCAATCAATTCTTCAAAGAGGGAGGTCTAGACAGATCCGTTAGTGGCGGATAAAACGGGGAGGAGGGGAGGAAAGGCGAGGAAAAGTACTTTGACACTCTGCGCCAAAGCATGCGAAATCGATAGCTTGGTCATGTAATTGCTCTTATCCCTCAGCGTGATGAAATCGTTGTATATCCGCGGCTGGTACTCATGCGTATAGTAGAAGTTGAACTTTTCCGTCTCGACGTCGTCCGGCCCGAGCTTCTCGAGCTCAAACTTGGTAATCTCCTTCAGGAATCTCTGTTCCTGGCCTGCTGACATGCCCCATATTACCACCACGCCATAGTTGAAGAAGAACACCTCTGGGGTGTGGACGGTGATGTCAAAGTCGACTGGTTGAAGCCGGTCACCGCCTTCTGTTGCTACTACGCTTTCGCCAAGCTGTTGTAGGTCGTCTACGCTTTGGTGGGCACCGTTGCCGTACTGCTGGGAAGCGTACACCTCTGCGGCTTCGTTTCTGAGGTCTATGAGATTTTGTGAATGAAACCCCTCGCCGTCTGCGCCGGGGACTTCGCCGGTGGAGTGTCGTCGTTCAGGAGTGGAGTGGACTTGAATTATTTGCTCCTGCCGGGAGTGCTCGACTTGTTTTGAACTATAGCTGTACGGGGAGTAGATGCACTCGTCGATCAGCTTTGGATTTGCGCCGCGCCCTTTACCTTTGCCCTTGAGGAACCTCATAAGGCCCTCCATCTGGTATCGGTTCGCCGTACAGTAAGCTGTGACTCTGGGTAGCGTCTCGCGGTCGGCCTTGCCGAGACGGGCGGCATCTCTCCGGGCGGTTGGGTCCTTGATGCGTGTGTATTGCGAGTACACTTCTCTTCCACTTTCCTCATCCACGCCGTCATCTTCCAGCTCCGGGGTTGGCAGTAGCTTGAGCTTCTGGGCGTTCTTCGTAGTGCGTTGGGGACCAATCTTGGGCAGATGATGTCCTGGGCCAGCTGTCACGGGAAGTACACCGCTAGGTGCTCCGCCGCCATGACTGTTGCGTCGCCGGAGCTTGTTGTTTAGGGCGGACAACATGGGCGGGCCACCCCCGAGACCGCCGGTGCTGATGGCCGAGGGGCTTGAGGGCGACAAGGGCGGCTGATGTTGGTGTTGGTGGTGCCCCGTTGTTCTTATTTGGGTGCGGTATGCCTGCTCAGGTTCGATCGTCTTGGAGACGGGATTTGGATTAAACGTGACATTGCGCTGTGGTTTTGGAGGCCGGGTGGCAGACTCGGGGGAAGAGGGCTCGACAGAGGATGTGGATGAGCTGTTTGATAAAAGAGGTGTCGTTTCGATGGGCGCCGTTGTGTCCGCCATTTTTTCTATTCACCGATCACGTCGGTATCTGAGTGGGTGGGCGCTGTGATGAGACACGAGGTCTCGGCCGTGTTTTCCAATCAAGCGTCCAATCCGAAAATAGCTATCGTTTTGCTGATTGAAAGGCTGTCGCTCGCTGCCTATTCGAAGGCGGAATAAACAGTGGGTGTGTTTTTGTTGCCAATCGTAGCTGCTCCCTTGAGCAGACTGGAGGAGCTTATTACTGATCGTCGTGGTAAAAAAAAATTGTTCTGGTAGGCGTCTCTAACTCGTTGCTGTTGTGGACGGGATTGGTGATGACGTCTGGACAGTGTTTGCAGAAGACCCAGTTTCTCAATTGCAGCGGTTTCTCGCTGTGGTTGGCTGAACAAAAAGATTGTGGGGACGGCGCTAAGACGTGCATGCTTTCGGTGGGCTTCGGCCCACAAATCATGTGCTGGGTTTTCCTTGGCTTTGCCTGTGACACAACAGCCACAGCAACACCACAATGGCGCCAGCATCTGCAAGGCGTTTTCATTTCATATGCAAGTGTGCTGTTGGCTTTGACGGCATCGTCATGTGGTTTGTCTGGTCAAACAACTGTTCCAGTCTCAGGCTTGGAGACAATAGCTGGCCGGTGTCTCCAGGCATGGTTCTCTGATCGGCCCGCAGCCAGTTGCCTGGTCACCGCCAGCGTTTGTTGATTTACCCCTGACCCACATGCTCGGAATAGCTTCATCTTGAATTCCTCCGTCGATTGCAAGTGCATGCAAAGACAGCCATGGCTCTCTTGCTTGAGAAATTGGGCTTCAATTTTCTGTTGCTTCCTCGGGGGGTCTCGGCTCTTGCCGTCCAAGAAGAGGCGCAATAGGCCGACGCATCGTAGCCAAGATGCATCATGCTTTCCAGTTGAGATTGGGAAGGAAAGGAGGCCACAGTTATGAAGCTCATCCAAGACGAAGCAAAGACGGAACCGAACGGTGACCGATCGACCGATATTGCATTCTTTTGGGCAGGTGTGCCTCATCCATGGGAGCGTCAGCCACCCTGAATAGACGCCTGCCTTCCGCCAAACCTCTTGAGGTTTCCAGACCCATCTTTCCAAAGAACCACTTTCAACTGACCTCCTTCTCTGTTTAACGTCTCCACTTGCTTTCGTTCATGTGTAGTTCGTTGCTCTCCTTCTCTCAACCAGACTAGCAGACGGCAAGGGCCGGCAGATTGCGTCACCCTCGGTCTGGGTGGAAAAGGAAGCCAACCCTTTGAGAGTCTATAAGACATCTCTTCTCCGCTCTGCAGTCTTGAACTCTTTTCTTCTTCAAATCATCATCAAGCATTGCCAACGCAGTCAACTCTTACAGCCCGGCTTCCCCCCATTTTGAACTTTGTTTCAGGAGATATCAGCATCATCAGCTTTCTCGTTTGTTCACATTTACACCACAATGGTTTCCAAAATCGCCTTCAACAGCCTTGCGCTCCTCGTGTCCTCTGGTTCTGTCTTTGCTCAATTCCAAGGCACAACCTACAATCAGACGGGTCCTTTTCTTCTTCGAGTCGTCTCTGCCGACAATGACGCACTTGCGGGCGCCTATCTCACCACCTGCCATGCCGGCGCTGCCGTTGAAAGCCTTTGCATTGGCTCCAACGATGTCAGCAACTTTACTCTGAGCTTCTACTACAATTATACCATCGTCAATGGTCAGCCATCCAAGACTGGCTTCCTCACATGGTCGCTACCTGTCACTGGTGCTGAGGGTCTCATGAGCCTCTCGGAGCCCATGAGCCTCATGTTTGAGCCTGGAAGCAACGTTGCAGTGCCCATGTTTACAGTAAGTCTGCTTTCCACTTGTCGTCAGCCCGTCATCTGCTGACTCCTATGTCTTGCAGCCCAGTCAAGCCGGCACGCCGGTCGGGTGGGACAATGACACTCTTTTCATCGCGGCTCCATACGACGATTCCAAGTTCAGACCCAATGTCTATCCCAACGCGACGACCACAGACGGCAGTATCATGCGACAGCTCCGCAACTGGCATTCTTGCTGGGTGTTGTACAGTGCCTACTACTTCAACTCTGTCGGCTGGGTCTCTGGCGGCGAGCCACGCAACCCCACCTGCGAGCCTGTCACCATCGTCAGAGTCGATCCGGCCTCTTTGATCATCGCCAGCCCTTCAGACGAGTTGGCTGATGAGGGTTCTCAGGGTGCCCCAGGGGAGAATGAGGACGATGAAGACGACGAGGCTGATGATAATAATGCCGACAATGCCGAGGATGAGGATGCTTCTGCTGAGGCTCAACAAGAGGGTCAGCAGGCAAACCCAGAGGAGACCCACGATGACGGCGCCGAGGAGAATGCCAGCGACGGTGCTGATGAGAGCCAGGGCGGGCATGACTTCGTCGGAGACGTGCAAGATGGCGCCACTGAGTCTGAGGAGGAGCAGGCCCAGGGGGGTGAGCAATCATCAGGGGAGGTGCTTGAGGAGGAGCAGCCGCAAGAAGAGGTTCGTGAGGAGGATGCGCACGCTGAGGATGAACATGTGGCGGAAGAGCATGCCGACGAGAAGCATGAGGCCGATGAGCACAAAGATGAGGAGTAATCATGAGATTATGGTGGCTGGATGCGGAATACATGCATTCGAGAAATGTACATATAGAGAGCATAATGGTTACTGTTGGCGGATTGGTTGTTGAGAGTTATCATGATGAAAATCAAGAGAGTTTACATTACTATAGCTTCACTATGCCTGGCCTGTGAGACTGTGGGAAGTGGAATAAGTGCCAATGCGGTGTGAGGCGCGGGCGTTAAAACACGTAGGAATAACGACATCTGGTTTTCGTGGTGGCCGCCGGACTCGCGCTTGCGCCACGGAGCCGTGCTAGGACAAAACCTGGATCCGGGTTGTGTGAACATTGGGGGTTGTCATGTCCGGTGCGGCAGGCTGTGGTACAAGGATCCACTGTTGCTGAAATAGTCTTAGAGTTATGCCACTATCCTCATGTCTCACAGGTGCTGCTGTGATGGATCGACGTTGTGTCTTGTTGACTTGTGCAAGCTTGAGCTGTGACAGGGTTGTACTGCACCTTTGGAGGCTCTCTGCTTGCACGTCTGTCTATAAACTTGGACAATGATGCTATCCATATCGACATCAAGTAGAAAGATGATGCAGAGACCATGTGGTGATTTGTGTATGACTTTTCCGCCGAGTGCTCGCTCTGGCAAAAATAGGAGGCGATTTTGTTTTCGGGGTGGGGTGACTGTTATAGTACACACACATATACACACACATACACACACACACACACACATGGATACTGCATATTATTTGATCCAACGTGGTTGTCTAGTGGAGTAAAGGCGGAGGTAGGTAGTGTATGTCTACAGGCGAAATAAATAGGATTGACAGAGACGATCACTGCCGCCGCCGCCGCCGATACGAAAAGCACCATGGGTGTATGTGTGTGTTGAAAGCGGACAATGTGAATATATATGACTTGAAAGCTCTCTCATCATGTGCAACCACCGCAGGGAGGGCTAGGTAGCTGGCTAGTTAGATATCATATATATATATATATATCCTCCATCTCACTTCAAGGTTCGACATGGGACATTTGAACGCGGAATTCTATGGTGGTTGTGGACATGGCTGGACGAAGGGTCGTGTTACGTATACGATGCTTTGAGTGTAGATAAAGCGGGTGGTTCTGTGTTTGTATATACCCTAGCTAAGCTGCCGGAGGTGGGGGGCGGGGTGAAGGATTTGGCATGATGATCAAACATTGTTGACAGAACTGGTTAGATGTTGTGTCTACCGAGAGACAAATGATACCAAACTGGAGTGTCCTCCTGTTGGCTATCACTGTCTCCTTGTGCAATGTTGGACAAAAGTGCCACTTTTCTCGCTTACCTCTGGACGACCTTCATCCATACCCCAGAGGCCCTGTGCTGATTCCCATGTCCCGGATACCTACCAAACTCATATTGGCAACCTTGTGAGGAAGGAGGGGAAGTGTATGTCTCGTGTAGCCAGCCTTGTTTGAGTTTCTTTCCGACTGGTCACGTCGGGCAGCGATCCGACCCGCGAGACACGAGTGGAAAAGATGGGGAGGGGGGAGGGGGGGTAATGGTGCACAAAAGTCTCTACATAGATGAACTCATCTATTTTCACATTCTCACGAGTGTCAAATCAGGGTGGTGGATATTGACCGCTTGTTTGAAAAGTGGTGAATATCCGAGTTACTTTGGTTATGATAGTCATGATGACGATAACGATGGCACTGATGGTGCCGAGACCGATGCCCAATCTTACATACATGACCCTGAGACCTGGTGCCCGGAAGGAAACAACGGCCGTTTGGTAGTGAGCCGCATTCCTAAATCTTGTAAGAAATCACACACCTCGACCGAGCCTCGCTTATCGTCGAGAAAGAGTTCCCGAACAGGGTATGCAGTCCGGGATCAAACCTACCCCAACCTACCAGCGTGCGTACTTGAAAGTCGTGGAAAACTACGGCTCGGCTGTGTAGATTGTCGCCTGCAGTCCCCATATTGCCCACTTTGTGCTGTATCATGCCTAATACTTCGCTCAAGGCCCAACCGCCAGATCATCGTGATGGCCATCAAATCATAGCCTCAATCCACGAATATGCTTATCAACTTGAGACAGTGTCGCCAAGTTGTCCTTCCCCCCCCTTTCCGTCTGTGTGGCCCTTTCGTCCCTTGGTGGCGATCCAGATGAACGGGCGGGCCGTCTACCCCCACCTGTTCGATGCAAAGCCCGCGTTGTGTGTGTCATTCGCCGCCTACACCCCAAGGCATTCCTGGGCGTAGATCCAATCCCCCTACGGAGCTGGGCGATGGAAGATGGAGGGTTGCTATGCGTGTCGTCGGAGGAAATCTACCGATAGGTACGCTCCAAAGCGCCATAGTCGCTCTAGGGCAGTCAGCTGTAGTCGGGAGGCTGCAGGTGTTATGCAGAGAAGTTGGTGCTTGAGGGCAACGGTGATCGCTGGGAGGGATTCAAAAACTAGAAAAGGTGTGTCAAGGTGAGGGGTAGCAATGAAGGCTATCCCTTTCGGTCCCGCATATGGTTTATAGGACCCGAATATTTGATGCTTTTTCGAGTGGAACACCCAGCTAGCATACACCTGCGACATTTCTCACAAGTTAGCTCAAGTTCAATTATTCGTTTCAGGTCCCGAAAGAGACCGAGTCAACAATAACCTCTGCAAGACGTAAACTCCTGCTACAGGTGTGAGAGGGCTGAAAGATGCGGGGAAGGCAAGAGGCGTTGTGCCCGTGGCCAACCTATTTCCCGAGAGCGAATGGAAGTTGAGAAGGCTGCAGTTCTATATTGTGGCTGCGGCTTGTCAACATGCCAGCCCAGAAGACTTGGCCTTGCGACTTTTGTGCCCGAGTTTGCAGTGCCTTCGAATGAGGCATCCATTCTACACTATCTCTGGGATGGTGGTCCGCATTTGTTCGCCCGGCCAAAGCAGCGGGAGGGTGATGTCACCGAGATGATGCAAGTCGAGCCGAGACTCGCGTGTCGGTTATCTTTATAGCGCTTTAGTTGGAATGGCGCCTCCATCTTGAGAGCCGGAAGCCTCCATCTGCAAGCGGGACGAGGTTAGGTACTCTTGGCAAAGCTGTCACTTAGACCGATTTCTCTTGTAAGCGAGACGACCATCTTGTCCTAGCTTTCTGTAGCTCTCGTTCTTTTGCCATCCCATCGAAACCGAAGCATCACCTACGTTCATCATCCGACATGCGTCAAAACGGTCGCCTTGCTGCTGCAACCTACCGTCCTTGACATGGTGTTTGTGTGGATGGATGTTGATGACCCAAGGCGACCCTGCACATCGTGATCAACGACATTATCGTCCCCGGCCAACAGCCTGGTTGACCGACACACCTGATGCCTTGTTGGGATCTTTTGTTGTGTAACGATGTGGTGGTTGTCTAAGTAGGTTGCAGTACATAGATGCCGGGCAAATGTATAAGACACCGCAGCTGTGCCCCGTTTGTTCTTGTTGCTGAGCCGCTTCAAAGATTCCGGATGCCAAGTTCCCCAGATTCTCAGTGCGTCGCCCTCTTGTTTGTGTCGCTCCGAGAGAAAACCAGCCGGCATTGCATTTGCCCTGCATTCATCGTCAGCTTCCATCACATCAAGTCCGGCAGTCAGCAACACCACCGTTCATCAACTGATCCTACCACGGGTTATAAGTCTTCAAAGCCCGCTCTCAGCCCCATTCTCATATCAAAGAGACAGAGCGTGATTCCCTATCCCCTTTCAACATACTCAAACACTGCTTTGCCTTCTCTACTCTTTTCATCTGCCCCTCCCTCAGTGTGTCTGGCTCGCCCGAGACCAGCATCCTGGAAAGCCAAAAGCTTCTTCAGCCCCGTCCTACCCCGTCATACCCCAAAGGTCCTCCGATATGGGCGATTTCGTTACCCTCCACGAAGAGCCTCAGAGGCACGCAGGCATGCCTCCTGTTGGACAACCTCTTCCTCCACATCTTCATTCACATCACCCCGTTCGCAAGGTCGATGCGGTCCCTCCACACGCCAGAGGTACACGCTACCACACTGGCCCAGTGGTGACCCAGCAGTACGGAAATCCCATCATTGCACGGCACAGCAGGCCGGCCATCACACCAGCAGCCATAACCTCAAGTTTTTGCGAAGAGAGGTCGCCGACTGCCGAGGAGATGCGTGAGCTGCACACTCACTGGCACGTCTATCGTTTCCAGAATTTTAACTCAGAAAAGAAATCCGGGTGGCAAATAGTTCCTGTTCCTGAGACCTCGAAGTATGACATTGCATCGAAAGTGCAGAGTCTGAACCGAACCACCGTCCCGGTGCTTCATAAGCTGAACGAGCTCGAGGGAGAGATTCTAGATCAGATCAATGCGGTCCAGAGGGAGCACGAAATCGAATTCGGACCCAACTTTCATACCGAGTTGATGCAAATTGAGGACATAGTTCTGGTTGTTGAAAAGGAGAAAACCACCAAGGAGCGTGGCAGAGGTTATGAGCGAGACCACAAGGCCTCAAAACACCACCACCGCAGCCGCCACTCCGAGAGACGATCAAAGTCAAGAGGAGTGCCTCCATCTCGCTCGAGAGAGCGCAAGGAGAAAAGGGTCAGCGTCACGGCCTATTTTCGGACTTCACCTAAACCGGACGTCGACTTGCACATGTCGGTACATGGCGCAGCTGAAGAAGCTCGCCCGAGAACACCACCAAGATACGCCTACCATGTTGGAACCCCCGAAGAAGGCCGTGTCCACTTTCAGCAACCGTCTCATGACTTCCCTTCACACCACCAACACCACCACCATCCACAACAAACTCAACATAGTCAGCATGCCCAGCAGCCCCAACATCGACATGACCCTCGGGGTCCCCCGCAACACCAACCCCAACATCCTCTATATCCTCCGGCTGGCGACCGGCAGTTCAGCCAAATGCGCCAGCCTTCACCACCAGCTTCTCGAAATGCACCTCCCCAGATGGGAGGAAACACCATCAGCAGAGGTGAGAGTCCAGCGACTCAAGGCCGTCCACCAACGCAAGCCCAGGGATACCCACAGGGGCATCCTCAGGGGCACCAGCATGGGAAGCCTCAAGGAGAGCAACAGGCCCAATGTCGACCTCCGCCTCAAGGCCAAGTGCAACCCAGAGCCGTCCCCTTGCAGCAAGTCCCTCCCCAAACGCAAAAGGACCCAGCCCAGCGGCAAACTGAATATCGAGGCAATGGTGGCCCTGCCGCTACTGTTGCCCACCCCTCCAACAAGCCCGGTATCCTGAAGCCACAGCCCTCAGGACAGGGACTATCACAGCGTCGGGCATCTTTCACCCCGCAATTTACATCCCCTCCCGGCTCTCCAAGCACGGATGAGTCTCTTTTTTCCGAGGTCTTTAGCGAGGAGGAAGAGGAATACGATTCGGACACCGCGGTTTCCATGGAATCTTTCCCCGAACACACCCAGTTCGCTGGGCCCAGGAAGGCAACCAACGCGGTAGCCAATGAACCCCCTCCCCCTCCCCTGCCTCGCTTCATGGAGAGTGCAGCACACGGTATGCCACCAAAGCTGGCTCGACAAATGCCGCTGCAGCCGCCGATGATGCAGCAGCAGCATAAACCACAGCAGCGTCATGTCGTCAAAGGGCGGCAGCCTTCCTTCAGCAATCACATGGCGACAGAGCGCATGTATGCGCCCACCCCGCCTCCGCTCTTTCCTATAAAGCAGCGTCCGCGGGTTGACGTCCAGGAGATCGAGCAGAATGCGTATGAGGCGGGAAGAGCTGATGCACGCGAAGAAGTGATCAAGCTGGCTGAGCGGGTGACTGCAGCAGCAGTGTCTTCGTCGACCAAGTCCCAAATCATGCTCCCCGAGAGGAGCCGCCCTCAGGCTCCGCCGCAAATTCTGCATCATCAGTCCCCGGTTCCTCCACAGCCTGTCCGCTGGACCACCTTGCCTCCACAAGCGCCCCATTCTGGGGTGAGGCGTGTCCAGGGAATGGAAGCAAGACGGAACAGCTTTGCCCAAACCCCGCCCCTTGACCGGTATGAGTCGGAGAGGACGGTGGATAGAAGACGGGATAGCCTGGTAGACCGGGACTTTGACCGACGGCGGGTTGATGATGCTGAGTATGTCGTCGAGTATGGCGCTGGTGCGTACGAGGAGCGCCAGTGCGGCTCTGGAATATACCACCGGTCATCTCCTCCTCTCCCTTATTCTCCAAAGGCCGAGGAAAGGTTCAGGCGTCCATCTGTCAATGACGACAGGGATAGGCAGTACGAAACTGTGAGGGTGAGAGTAGGAGGCGAGCGGCTGCCTAGGCGGGAGGAGGAGCCGGTATATGTGAGAGGTCGCGAGATAGAGAGGGGTGGTTTCTTGGGGGTGGATGGAGGTGCTGTTCGATTTGGGAGTTCTAATACGTTCAATTCCAGGCCTGGGCTGGCGAAGAGGACCGCGACGTACCCGATAAGGTACTCGCGGGACCATTAGAGCAGAGAATACCATGTGCTGTTGGATTCTGGCTCGCGGGCGTTTGGTGTCGGTTAACCGGGGATTTTGGGTTCTGCTGGATAAATGAGTAGGGCAAAAGTGCCATCAGATTGAATAGTGGAAACTCCACCAAAAGAGCACGTCAATGACTATGTGGCCTATTGCCAACGCGTGTCTGGTGACAAAACTGAGGCATAAATGACACGAGGGATTTCCGGTCTCGGGCTTTGGCGACGGTGAAAGCTGTCCTGCATGGCATGGAGCTGACATCCAATCAAATAAGCCATGATGGGAGTCGGTGAGTCAAGGGCTGTAGTAATTGATGATGTGAATACGTGATTATCTTTTATCTCACGCCCGGCGGGAAGCAACAAGCGTCCCTTGCGACCTGACCCGACTCTGTGCAAATATAACGCAGGTACGGCTTGAGCTGGCAGCCGTGTCGGCCGACGTGCACATCTTGCATTCAAAAGGGGAAAACGCAATCAAGGGCTCAGGACCGGCTTGTGACTTCGTCACCGCTTGGCCTCGTCCTCACAAAATACCAAGTGTCCATCATCCGATCCTCGTCGGTCCCCGTGCGCTGCAAGATGGTGGCATACACTCTCCAGCCCATCGACTCCATCGTCTCCAACAGCCGCAGGACCATCAACCGCATCTTGACGGAGTCTTCACCCCTCGATCTCCATGGCCGCCCCTTCAGCTTAAATTCGAACGAATCATGACTCCAGTCGCCCTTTTCAAAGTAGTCCAAGCTCTCTAGCATCTTCTTGAGGTTCATGATAACGATGCCCAAATGATCGTGATCGGCCTCAAGTCCTGGCCGCCCGACGTTCTTCGCCTCATAAACAATCCGAATCTTATCATAAAAAGCCGTTGCCAACCCAAGCCACTCGACCTGTTGTACGGGCAACGCCGAAGAGGAAGGCGAGTTTTTACGGAATATCAGCGTGTCTTTCGCAGTGTATCGTCGACTGCATATCGCCGAGGTGACGAGTTCCCAAGACTGGTCGTAAAGAAGGGCGAGGATATCTCGAAGCAGCCGAATGGCCCCGACTGCATCCTGAGTGCCAAAGTAACCCCACGGTTTCCCTTTGAGCTTGAACTCGAACTCGTACGCCTCACCACATGGTCCGGTGGATTGGATGCCAGGCGGCCAGACGGAGGCGATGAGGGATTCCACGTTTGACTTGATATCGTCTGGAAAACATAAAAGGCGAACAGTATCGGTTTTGTGGAAAGAGAGGGTGGCGTATTGTGAAGAACCTGGGGCGCTGTGCTTGGGGATGTCGCCTGCCATATTTACGACTTTGTGCTGGTGGATGTCAGGAAGCAGGGTGAAGACCGGACTCCCAGTCGACAACCCTACGGCCACCCATCTATAACGAGGCAGCAAAGTGATCGTTGGAGTCAAAAACCAAGAAGACCACTCGGCTTCGGTGACCATTTCGCGATAGCCCACAGCTCTGGAGCAAGGCTACGGTTTGTTATTGAAGGGGCGGGCAGCCCACGGATTGGCCGTCGGAAAGCCACAAATGGAAGACGCATGTCGGAAACTGTATTTCGTATCAATTGGTGTCGCCGGGCTGCCAAGCTTCCATAGGGTACACGCGTTTTGGTTGACCCCCGGCAGGTCGACGCAAGCGATGACAGCTTCACTGGGACGAGATCATGGGGAACATGAAACCCCCCGAAAAGTCAACTTCATGTGAACTGAGGCGTTCGTCTTCTCTCATCTTACCCCACCACAAAAGATCAATCGACAGGCGTGCCAAGAACCCCAGAAAATCGATGCCAGACCCACTGAACAAGGGGCCGTGAAGGGGCTGGGAAGGTGGTCCAAGCTCGCTTCCGTAGCAACGGCTTTGTTGGTGTGGGCAGGGCAGGCTGGACAGCATCAGGGTCCTCCATGCTCCCCGTCCAGATGGAGTCTTCCCACGCGCCATGACGATGCCCACCCTGAAAACCGAAGCTATTCCCTGTCGTCCTGCGCTCTTTTGACGTCCAGCCACCCGGTTTTCGAGCTCCGGCGACGAGCAGCTCCACGCCCCGAAACCAAGTTGCACAGCTGGCAGTCCGGGCAGCTTGGAATACAAATCGGAAGCCAACCGGTTGCCCCGCCATCCGTCCACTCCTCCCACCGCCAGATTTTGGGTATCGGAATTCGTCACCACGTCCATGATCCGGTTACCGCAACATTCCAGCGGCATACCCACTCTCTTTTGAATTTTCTTTTGCGCATTTTCCCATCACAAATCTCGATTGTCCCACCAAGTCCCTCCGAATATCCATAGCGAGCACTCGGTGTTTGCTTGAGCGAAGACGTCGCCGCGCACCGCCGCCATGGCGCCGGCAGACTCCCTCTCCCCGCCGGGGTCGAGTTCCTACTCGTCCGACACCCTGAGCGTGGGTGATGGGACATGGGACTTTACAAAGAATACATTCCTGCTGCCCAACCTTCAAGGGCTGAACTTTGAGACAATGCGGTACAATGGTATGTGATCATACGGTAGGGAAGCCACAGGGCTGGATACTAACAAACGGCTCGACAAACGTCTAGGCATGGGCAACCGCTTTTCAACTGTTGCCGAATACCACAGCCTCATACTGGGACATGGCGTCTTGGCCGCAATCACCTTCCTCTTCATCATTCCTATTGCAGTGTTGTTGGCGAGATATTACACCGCACGACCGGGCAGTGCCATCCGCTTTCATGCCTATTTACAAATACTGGCCGTGGCCCTCAGCACCGTGGTATTTGCGCTGGGATTCTTCGCCGTTGGACCGCCACGAAACCTTACGAACCCTCACCATGGCATTGGCGTCGCCATTTACGTACTCATTCTAGTGCAGGCTCTGGGCGGCCGCTTGATCAAGAAGTTGTCAGGAAAACGGTCTTTCAGAGTGCACCTCCACCGCTGGTTCGGACGGTCCATCGTTATTCTCGGCATCGTTCAGGTGCCCCTCGGCCTCACGCTCTATGGTTCCCCGAAATACACCTTCATCCTCTACGCTATCTGGATGGGATTCTTGTTCTTTTTGTTTTTCTTCTTGGACTTCAAGGACTATGGAAGACGGGAGTGGGTAATGGGTGGAGGTGGCGGCGGCACCACTGTGTCAGCGGTTACGAGCAGCAGGGTGACTTCGGACCGCAAATCAGGTGGAGGCATGGGTTGGCTGGGTCCGTTGGCTGCCGGAGCGGGTGCCCTGGCACTTTTCCGAGGCCGTAAGAACAAGAAGGACCGAGATGCGGAGAGAGCCTTGAGCCGCAGCCCGAGCCCGAGCACCCGGACCGGGACCACGCGTCCTGCCACCACGGTTCTCTCTTCCCGCCGCGAATCCGACAGCTATTACGATGAGAAACCAGCTGACCGACGTCGCGCAAGTGGGGGTGGCTTCATGAATAAGATTCTGGGCGCCGGCGCGGGTGTCGGTGCTGGTATGCTTGTGTCCAAGATGTTTGGTAGAGGAAAAGACAACCGCCGCGACGACTACTCCGCCGTATCGACCGAAACTCCAAGCCGTACTCGGAGTGGCCGCAGGCCTCCTCCTCCTCCTCGGAGCGAGTTTACCCAGAGCGAGTACACTGACTATACAGGTTACACTGGCTACACCGAGTCAACGGTACCCCCGCGGAGACCGAGCCAGCGCGATGGGCGCCGATCGCCCATCCTCCCTGCTCCCAATCCAGTCGCGGCTGCGGCTGCGCTGAGTGCTGCCGATGAACGGCGAGGAGGCCCCATCACACCCCCGCGACGCTCCCGCACGGGCACTTCGAAAATGGACAGCACCGTAGTGACGTCGGATTACTCTTCTTATGTCAGCCCCTCGAGAAGAGCATCGGAAAGACGGCCGAGCACTGGTGGAGGCGGCGCGGGCAAAGGCTTCTTGGCTGGGATTGGCTTGGGATGGCTAGCCAGTAGGATGGGCGGTGGCAAGAGCAAGCCGGATGACAGGGAGAAGGAACGGTTGAGGGCCGAGGATGAAAGACGCCGGGAAGAAGAAGACGATAGGCGCTCGGGCCGTCGAGGGTCGAGATACACGGGCGACGGCTACTCCAGTCCATCAACGTCAAGGAGAGATCAGTCGAGACGGCGTCTACACCGCAACCGCCCGCCCCCATCAGCCGTCACATACACAGAAACGGCAACCTCGATGCTTTCCGACGAATCCTCTATTGAGCCCCGAGGCCCCACGCCATACGATCCAGCACCACCTGGCTCTCGGCTCCCGCCGCCGTCTAGTGTTGGCACGAGCGTCGCACCGCCTCCGGCCCCTCCCATGGCGACTGGCCCACCACCTCCAGGACCCCCGCCTGCCTATCCAGTAGCGGCGGCCGGCGGCCCCTTCATGCCTGGCCCGCCTTTCCCAACCAGTGACTCTTCAGGACCTTCGCATCCAAATTCGAGATACAACCTCGCCGACCCGATTGCCATGCCGCCCATGCCCTCTGATCACCAGGGATTCCTCCGCCAGGAATCAGACAGTGACGCCTTTAGTTCCCCCAACAGAGGAAGTGGCCGTCACCGCAGCCGAATCCGAGATCCCCAAGCAGCAGCAGCCGCCGCGGCGGCCACAGCTAGCGCCTTGGCCGCGCAAGAAGATGAGGACCGTCGACGACGGGGCGAACCCGTCGCCAGCGTCAGAATAGGCGTCCGGGACGACCCCGACAGGAATATTACCCTCAGGATGCTGACCGAGGAAGAAGCTCGGCGGGAGCAGCAGCGACGCCGCCGCCAGGATTCGGTCAGCAGTTCTTCTGGGACGGAGACACCGACTAACAGACGGTACCGCCGCGAACCCAGCAGCACGAGGAGGGCAGAGTCGGCGGCGGAGCAGCGGGTAGAGAGCCGAGAGAGGAATGACTCTGTGCCACCACTGTCAACGCCCTATGGTGCAGGTAGGAGACCAAGTGGACCAGGTGGGAAGGACTCGGCGTATTATTCTGGTCCGCCTCCGGCGCCTGTTTCCGGGCAACCTGCTCAAGGTCAGCCTGGGCCGTCGGGGGGCCCGCCGACGAATACTGCTACGATCACCATGTCTTCTCTCGCTAGTCCCGGGGGTAGTCAAGCGACGTTTACTAGTGGAGATATCGCTGCTATCGATCGGAGACGGAGGAGGAGGATGGAGAGAAGGGCACAGGGGGATACAAGTACCCGTGGGGGTACTTCGGTAGATTATGATTGATTTGTTTGAGTTTTCAAGTCTTATAAAGGCAAGGCGTCTTGGGTTCTGGGCAGAAAAGAGTTACATGTTTTGAAGGTGCTACGAGAAACGATTCGCGGGTGGGGCATGTCGGAGAAATGTTTGGCTGGTCTGTATATAAACATTTCGGTGGGAATGGATGTGAAGGAAGAGGGTCTTTTTTATTGTCAAAGTAAATGATGATGTTGGGAGGAAATCAAGTTTTTGTTTGTGTTGTTTTGGTTATACTGAAAAATTCGAGAATGAAATGCCGATAGCTTGTTCTCTCTAGTCTATAATATCATGTCACTGCTCTTGTATCATCGTTTGACCTTTTTTTTTTGTTTTTTTTTTCTTTTTTCTCATATCGTACAAATGCATTTCAGGGGCTAAATAAAGGGCGGTTCACGAAAAGCAGAGCTGCAGGGGCTCGAAGCCAAGTGCAGGGAAGCTTCTTGAGCGGAGGATAATATCGCTGCTCCCCCCCGCGTTTTTGGAGCTTGAATGGAGTGGCCCTGCCCCGCCGCTGCCCGAGCGCAAATGCTTGTCTTTTCTTTTTGGCACTTTGCGACAGCGCGACGACGCGACGCGACTTTTTTTTATTATCTCGTGAACTTCAATTGCCATACCATATATTTGCGACGCTCAACACCACACTGTCAACTCAATCCCACCGCCAGCGACACAGTTTTCACCCTTGGCTCTCTCACACCAACACAGTAACAACAGTCACAAAATGTCAACCAAACAGCCACCACCACCTGACCATCAAGAAGATGTCGACATGCCTCCCGCCCCTCCCCTCCTCCCAGCAGCCCCAGAACAATACCAACCACCACCACCACAGTCAGACCCAGCCCCGACATCCTCCGATCCCATCCCCTCCGACCAAAACCCCCCAGAACAGCCACCAGAACCGGTCGTCACTCCCGGCCCCCGAGCGCAGAGGTTAGGGCAACTGTTCCAGCAGACAACGTCACACACCCTCGACAAGCTTTCCCCGGCCAACTTCAGAGAGTGTTTCCCCACCATTGCAAAAAAGGCACCCAGGACGCTAGATAACGTCCACCAGCAGATGATTAAGCAGCTGAGCACGCTGTGGAACAGGGAGTTTGAGCGGATACTGGAGTCCCGTCAGGTCATACAGAAGCTGAATGAGCTGGAAGGGTTGATACAGGAGGCGCAGCAACAACGAAAACGACAGCAACAAAGGATCAATGGAGGGGGAGTGCCGATCCCGCCACATACATTAGACGCGGACGTGGTGCTCCAGGCACATCTGAGGGGGTATTTGAAAGAGCAGCAAGGTGTTTTGGGGGAGAGGCTGGGGGAGGTTCAGGAGGGAAATAAGAAGCTGTTTGAGGAAGTGGTGGCGCAACGGAGAGAGGTGGAGGGGTTGATTGTGGGAGTGGAAAAGATTGTGGGGGATGTGAGGGGGGCTAGTGAGGTGCTGGGGGGTGTGGTGGGAGAACTAGAGGGGGAGACGAGGCAGGTGGATCGGGAGTTGGGGAAGGTCTAGGGGATAGTGGGATAGTGGGATATGTATCTGGCTAGGATGGGGATGCTGAGGATGGCTGTTTAAGACTTGAGAGGGGGGAGGGGGGAAAAGCGAGGGGTTTGTTTGTGTAGAATATATACCACTACCACACCGTCATGGCATGACACAGCACACACACGGCATGGGATGGGAAAAGATGACGGAATTTTTTGGCGGGGATTTTGGCGTGATTATAAATTCTAGGGCGAACAAGAAACTAATCTTGTCGAAGCGAATCTGCGTTTGAAAATTGTCGAGTATATCCTGCAGAGTAGCCAGCCTTCAGAGCTCACGACTGACTACACTTGGTTTATTACCTACTTTGGTAAATCAAAGTATCTTTGCCCTTTGCCCTTTGCGCTCATGAAACTAGTGTACATATCGGAAGTTGATCTCAGCTCCAATCTAAGCTTCATCTCCTGTTTTTAAATTTGTGTCTGCCTCGGACTTGATTTCGTGCTGTTGTTGTGTGGGTTAGCAAGCTCATGTATTTACGCGCCATGGCAAGACACCTATATAGATTGAGCAGCGTGACAAGTGTCACTGTAGAAAAAGAGTCCGAGTGCCGGCAACCGGTCAATTATGCGTGTTTATAAAGTATGTGGTATCTATTGCGTGTGGGTATATATACAGCAAAAAAACAAAAAAAAAACAAAAAAACAAAAAAAAACAAAAAAACAAAAAAAAAACAAAAAAACAAAAAAAAAAAAAAAAAAAGGAAAGAATAAAGGAAAGAAATCAGCGCATTTTCCTCCTTCTCTTTTCCTCCCCGCAGATAGATCAAAATAAAATTCAACACACGCGTGGTATAATGCTCGCCCGGCTCAAGACACATTCCGCTCCTTTCCTGTTCATATGCCATTGCTGCAACGCAAAGATTGTGTCCCAAATATGCTCCCGCTAAATGAAAGCCGCAACTCCGCGCCCAAAGATATATGGAAAAGAAAAAGAAAATAATAGTCCAGTATGAGTATAATGCAAGACAAAACATGGAAGAAAAGTGTTGTAAGCAGATGATCAGGATTATATCCGCCTGTTCTCCGCCATAATGACCTGCCATGGACCCATGACATCGATCTCGCCGTATGAGGGGGGCAGCACCCGAACCATCTTGCCGCTGTCCCAGTCAACCCACCACCGCTTGCCGCGCGAGATGATATAATTGCTCTTCCGTGGGCTCTTGAACAACAGTACGGCGTAGCAAAGTCGGGCATAGAGTTGGTCGTGGGTGACGGTCCATCCGTGTGCTGGCAGCCATTTGCCCGTCTCGGGATCGACATTCTCATTCGTATATGACGATATCGAGAACCTCGCCATTATCGGATATTCTGCCGGTCGTGGTCCGTGACCGCCGCCACCTCCATGATCTGGTGGTTCACCACCCTCTCCTTCGCCTTCGCTGTCATCCTCATCGCTCTCGTCCCGCCTTTGCTGATCGGGTGGCCTGCCAAGGTGGTCCGGGGGCGGCGGTCGCTGCCCACGCAAAAACCGTATCCTCTGGATCCGTGGTATACTGTAGTCTCTAGGGAAGTCGCGTTCATCAATGGGTGCGGCCACGTTGATGGCGGCATAGAGCCTATCGAGCCACGTGACAAATGTGCTCAACTCGAAACATGATAGCAAAAACTGATCAGTCTCAACTCGTAGTCGGATGACGTATCGCTTTCTGTTCATTGGTGTCAGCTGTCATCCCATCTCCTGGCCAAACTGCAGGGTTGAAACCCACTTCTTGTAATCCGCAGCGATCCCCGCATCTGCATAGAGCAGACTATAGCTCCGCTCCAGCGTATGCTTCTTCACCCACGGCGGATTATCAGGCGCAATATTGGGTGCGTCCGGTTTTGACGACCACCATCCCCGCTCCTTCTTAACCGAATAGAAGTTAAGTGCCGTTCCCCGAAGCTCGACATGAACCATCCTCCAGTCTCGATACTCGGCCCGCTTGATCGTGTCCTCCATCTCCATCTTGCGCATAAACACACCCTCAATGTCCAACTCTGAAGAATACTGCGGCAGCCTCTCCTCAGGTTCCTCGGCAGCAGCCATCGCCATCGCCATCGCCATCGCCACCGCCCTCCTCTCCGCCGCCACGGCTGCCTGCATGGCCGTCTCATAACTTGGCGGGTTCTTAGGCCGCGACGTCATGACTTCCCGGTAGAACATATCCTCCTCCATCGACATGCGGCGGGGGCGCCCCCCTCCCCCTGGTGGGGGCGCCTCGCTCGCGTCGCCGCTGTGCTGGGAGAAGGCATTGCCGGGCCTTTGCTCCATGGGACACGTGACACCTTCTGTGATGCTGGAGCGGTGTCGTCGCCGTCGTTGTCGTCCTTAACAGGCGACTAACGAAGAAGACCGAATCCTCCCCTCCCCCGCGCTCCCTGACCCAGACGTTGTGTCGTGAGTGGTGACTCCCTCCTTTTGGTTAGAATCCTAGAGTCGTCCCCCACTGGCATGGTGCACACCCCGAGCCCCGTGCACCCCCTTAAGGTGAGTGAAAATGAGTTGAGAACCGGCCAGACGATGGCGGTGTTGCGTGGTCCGCCACGAGTCGGGCTGCTTGAAAGAGGCGCGCCCGGTTGCTACGCTGAGCCCCCGGGCGAGAGTTTGAGGCCGGTGATGAACTTGAAATCCAGCGACGCACACTTGCTTGCGGGTTTACCATGCACTGAGTCTGACTTCGAGAGGGATCGGATTGGTGGAGAAACCGCCAAGGCAGGAAAGCTTAGCATATGGGAAGCACCCCAAGCCGAGGTGCAAGGGAACCTGTTCTGCGGGTTGAGTGTACGTGATGTGGCGGGCGTTATTCCGGGGCTGCTGCCGCAAGTTGTGGGTATTTCGGATGTGTAAAGAGTGAGTGTCAAAACGTTCCGAGAAAGTAAATGGAGCAAAAAAAGAAGAAAAGACAGGTGCTATGAATAGGCAATAGCGAAATAGGGAATGCAAGAAGGTACTGGGGGCAGGCGGAGGGCAAAAGAAGTAAAGGGTAACGGGCAAAGATGACGGGAAGCGGAAGATGTGCCCAATATGACTGCTTGGCACCTGCTGGAGGGGCTGAAAACCCACCCCGGCTCGCTTGGGCTCCTCCATAAACCCTCCCCACCACGAACCAGATCCTAGGACGGACTTTTCTGGAGTCTGTAACAACACTGTATTATCACCATCATCATGGCAGATCAAACGACGAAACAGATGAGATGCAGAGAGTGACTGGCATGGGAAATGCAGCGCCGAGCCCGCCTCTTTTTTACCCGACTGGGTCACTGAGATGATGATGGCTGCAGTTCATTTGGCTCTTGTGGCTATCTGCAACCCTGACCGGGCCTGTCTCTCTCTCTCTCTCCCTCGCTCTCTGTCAATATACGGCATATGCAGTACCTATGGATGCTTGTTTCCCATTCTATGGTTTGATGATTACCCCACCCCCAACCGCAAGCAGAATCTATTTGCCCGGATTCCCGCAGGGGACTCAGATGCCCTTTTCATCTTGACACTCTCCTCGCCGTACACCCCTACGATGCCCTGTCGACCGATGGGCGCACCGGGGGTTTCGTTGCCAATCACCACGCGAGACAAGGATGTCCGCAGCCACTCCGCGCAGCTAGGCTAGGCTGTTCCAGGTAGGTGGTTGAGGGGAAACGCCATGCACCTGGGGGCGCCAGATGCTGGGGATCGTCGAGAATGGCTTGTGTACGAATTAGCCTTATACTCTACTGGCAGACGCATAACTACGCCGCACGCTTCATGACTACCCAATCGCCCAATACGTCCTTTTTGCCCATCGCTCTCCCCGATCACAGCACCCCGTCGTGCCGCACAATACATCTGGATTCTGGAGACACAATTAAGGTATCACGGCTCGTCCAACCGTGTTCCCCTTTCTAGAAGGCAGGTGAAGCAATCCTCCCGGCGTCTTGCCGCACGACGGCAGCGCAAAAGCGACGTTGAAAGTATCACTCCTGAACCTTGGTTCGCCTTCACGCGGGACGAAATGGTTTTGATGAGTGAGCGAGCTGAACTTGGCAGGTCGCAAGCTGAAGGCAACTTCCGGGACCGACAGGCCCTCTCATCACGCTCTGCCGATCAATCAATCACCATCTCGATAGAGCATTCCGGGACTGGGCTTCCCGCGGTGTTCAGATTTCAGAACACCGACTCCCCTCTCGGCACCGGCAGTCTGCATCTCGCTGCAGCACACACAGGAAGCTTGAATTTCTCATGAAGACACAACGACAAGCTGTTGCGGGGACCCGCCCGAGTGGGCCTGCTCTGGGCCCCATTCATTACATTCAATTTTCAACCAAGTGTGTGAGCCGTGTTCCTTTCGGGAAGGTGGGAGTCGAAAAACACAACCATGATTCGGCTCATCGGGGGATTGGACCGGCCCACGAAAGCCATCCACTCCTCAGTCTCGTCTTCTCTCTCACTCGCTCGCTCCTCCCTCGTTTCTTTTTCTTTTTTGGGAACTCGTTAGCTGCTTGCAAGTCCCGAAGCATTGGCGATGGCGTCGCTCCGCCAGTCTGGGTCCAGCCTGCTGAGATTTGTACCAGAGAGGAAGGCGGCTCTCACTTTCGCATGATGTGCAAATCTGGGCCTTTGGAAAACTCATCTCCCTTTTGTCTTTTTCAAAGGATATTCACGGCTTACTGTTTTTTACGAGGCTAGAGAGCTCCTCTTGTGGATTGTATTACGTATGTTTGTTGACCCTATCCGTTGCAAGCGACAACGGAGGGAGAGCACGGCATAAAACATGCTATAACAGCATCAACCTCGCCGCGTGGTGTAACCCTCCTGGCCAGTGTCAGGTCAGGGGTTACATAGCTACACGTAGTTAGTTAGCGGAGATGCTTGCCCGTTTCGAGGCTCGACAGGAAAAATACACATCCCCTTTTCTGTTTCGAGTCACACCTTGATGGTCACTCACCTACCGGATACAGACCCTAGTTTTGCATCTCGTTGTACGAACTGTGGTTTGGCCGCGCGGCTGTCTGGACTGAATGTTACAGACGGAGATACCGGCAGCAAACACAGATCCAACCAACCGCAGCCTACTTGAGACGATCAACTCCAGATCAGGAGAGTCCTTCAAGCTTGTAGCCATCAAGGTTCATCTGGGCTCCAACATCTTGAATCAATCGCTTGAGCCAGTCGGCTAACATGTCTAAAGAGACAACAGGACGGAGCAACGATAACACCGCCCGCCCAGATATCTTACACCTCCCTCTCCCATCCAAGTTTCGACAAACTAACCCATTCCCGACAAGCTCTTCCGACAACAGGGCCGACTGTCTGTGCCCAAAAGTTTGGCTGCCCTCCCACATTCCGCTCCAACGCACGGAGACTAGCCCAGCCCCTCCCCCACAGCCTCGGAAACATCGCGGGCCAGGCTAGCAGGTGCTTTAGTGCTACTTACGCCATCGCCGTTTGCTCCCCCAAAGTGCCAGACTTCCATGTGGGATGGATAACTGTCCGGTAGGGGGCTGGCTTGGTCGGGAGCGCTATCGGACCCTGACCCACCACGGCCGCCATCACCGTCATGTGCTGCGGGATATAGGACTATTGGGATTCAAACAGGGCATCAGTGGCATGCTTACATACTCTCTGACAGATATGTACCTGCTCATGGGCCCATCTGTTGCTGCCGAGGTAGCCGTAGGAAAGGCGAGAGGTCTATCAACGTGAAGTGACTCACGAGTTAAACGCGGACGGAGGCGAACAGACCGACAAGAGCGGTCATGCAGATGAGAAGCTACGAACAGGACCTGTAGATCTTCGCCTGGCAATGCAGACATGAGCATTCAGAGTACTAGAACTGGCCAAACGAGCCTTGCTACATGACACTGGACCAGAACTCGGCTGCGTAGATGGAGAGAAGTACCTTACAAGCTATCTTTCGACCAAACACGCCCAGCATCTGGTTCCGATACCACTGCCTATCAGTGTCATACATGCCTCTTTGGGATTTGACGTACTTTAGACCACCCTCACTTGCTCTGGAGAACTTTGACACGCCATGTCCTCCGTCATGGCACTTCTTCTGGTGGGAACCATATTCCCCTGATCATCACCATCTATGTATCAAAGACAAGGTCCGATACTGCCATACTTCCTACCCACGGCATCAATCTCCGTTATTATCAGCACCAGCCCATCTTCCCTTCCTGTTGCTGAGAAAGAGGCGTATTTAAACTTCATGAAACGAGCCGATCCAAGGGCGCCACCTCACCGCCCCCTTTCCCACACTAGAAAACACCAAATCAAGCCACAACCAGACCGCCAATACTTGATTCGAGTCTTTTGACACCATTTCTATGGCGTGGTGGTACAGCGGCTATTATATTCACGAGTTTGAGCGAGGACCCTAGGTTCGACTCCCTTGGCCCGCCACACAGCGTTTGCAAAAAAATTGTCCTCGTGAACAACAACAATTGCAACAACGATACGCCACAACAACAAGAGATGTTATGCTCTCTTGGACAAACAAAACTAACTTTAAAACGGCAAGTTACATGTCACCTACCGCAAGAGATGTTGTAAGCATGTAACGTCCAGGTTCACAGAAAAAGAAAAGCCCTGGGGGGTCGAAAGAAGTAAATATAGACAACTTTGCTTGTTCCTCTTATTACCATCACAATAAGATATCCCTCTTACACCAGTCTCTAAGATTTGTATCCCGCTACTTTGCTGTGTCAACAATGGAAAACGACAAACTATCAAGTCCCCCGTACAGAGTCCCTCCCCCCCCCCCCCAGCAAAGTGATCAAACTGGCCGCCGTCCAAAATCCAACGTTTAGCGGTCTGCTTGACCGACCCTGTTCGGTTTTTCGTCATACATACATGTCTATCCTAAGTAGACCTAGGTACATAGCCCGAACGCGCAATCACCAGGTCACACGTTGACTGACTGAACTATTCCGGGTGCTCGGCTCCAGTGCCTGGATGGAAGAAGGGGAACTCAGTTTGCTTCCAGCTCCTCTTTGTTTTCCAAATTAAAAAGTTCATTTCTCTTTTTTCAGGGGCTAGGAACACACACCCAATCCTTGACCATGAAGAAGAAGAAACAGTTCTGGTTATATCGTCACGTCATTCGTCTACTTCTACACCTGGAAAGCGCGTCAGACAACCATGTATTACCGTGTGCATATTAGGCATGTCTGCTTTGCGAGAGAACGACTTGGTATGACCTGAAGACTGCCAATCCTTTCCTCTTAGTCCAAAGTTGATGATGAAGAGAAGTCCCACGCTATCGAACGGAACTCAAGTCTTGGTCCAGCAAATCTCGCCAGGTCTTCCCTCTCTGTTTCGACGATTTGTGATGGATGGGGTATGGGAAAGCAGAGCTGCAAACTAACCATCAAGCCGTTCAGCGTAGACATCAAGGACCCTCCCTTTGCAGAACCATACGAACAAACCTGCATCTAGACCACCAACCCACAGCTCCCTCAGATGACCTCGCGTAGCATCTTCTCATCATGCGTGATGACATGTCCCTCCCCCCCCCCCCCCCCCGAGGCACGAAACCAAATAGGCAGGTCAAGAATATCGCAAAAAGAAATTCCATCTTGCAAATATCTTTTTCAGTTGTACCATTACACATAATCTCCATATCTAAGCTGCCTAAACTCACCTCATACCACGTGATCCATAGGTGCTAAAACAATACTCAACGATTCTGTCTTTGATGTCTTGCACGCTTGCGAATCCGCAGTCCCTCCTCCTCTATCCTTCAACGTAGTTACTGTGCAGGCGACCAAGCCCTTGATTAGGAAGAATGTGATGGTCATGTGTCGAGGTTATGTGCGTATGCGTATGACCTGGCCTGTCCTCGTTCAGTCGAGTCACCCCTTTTCCTCCATTTTCCGCACCATGCCATACCATACCATACCATACCATACCATACCATACCATACCATACCATACCTAGGTCAATATTTCATGCCGTGTCTTTTTCCTTTTCCCACACCAGCCTCGCTTCCATCCAGCCCAGTCCGCCCCGGCAGTGAGGATACAATGCTACCGTTTTCCACCTCCCAAACGCTGCAACAATGCCATAAAACCATGTCAACTTTTGTTATGTGTGTGAAATGTGTGCAAGGGGTGTGTTCGGGGAAGAGAGCGCCTATGCCGGTAGAATGCATGGCCCGAATCCAGCAATGAGAACAACGGTAACAAACAGTAGAAAACACACAACTCCACAACACTGCACCGCCAAATTGCCATCAAGAAGAAAAAAAACCATAATTCTTAGCCATTTTGCCCTTTCCTAACTAATCAAACCCCGTGACTCCATGACGCACCAAGTAGAATGCCCACCGTCCTCCTCAACTCCGTCGTATGGCGTGTGAAGATGAATGCTAGGCTTATCGACACTAGCAGCTCACCTCGGAACTTTTGGACATCGTCGACGATATTTGTGTCTTCGATCGACGTATAGTCTCAACGCTATGCGGCAGTCGCCGTCTAGGCGGCAGCCTGAGAAGCGCCGCGTCCGCGGGGCGCACCACCGCGACCACCGCGACCCTGTCCGGTGAAGCCACCACGGCCACCACCTTGGCTGCCGGAGCGCTGAGACTCGTACCCGCCACGGCTGCCACGACCACCGGTAGCACCACCACGGGTTGGGTTATAGCCGGCGCCTCCATACGCGTTCGATTTGGGGCGGCGGGGCTCAACAACGATGTTCTCGCCGTTCACCGTGTGGGGATTGGCGGCGGCGGCAGCATTGTAACCGGCGGGGGTCTTGAACTCAACGAACGCGCAGTTCTGTGTAAAACTAGGTCAGTATTGATTCATTGACCTTTTTCCCAGAGGATATTACTTACCTTGGCACGGTTGATGTCGAAATAGACCACCTCGCCAAAGGCCTCCAGGGTGGCCTTGAGGTCAGTGTCCTTCACCTTATCAGTGACAAACTTGATATAGGCGAGGGTTCCCTCCTTTTCGGGCTGGGAAGCAGCAGCGGCAGGCTGAGCGCGGCTCTGGCGCTTGGTCTCAGCGGTTTGCCACTCGCTACCCTGGTCCTTGGGAGCGGCAGGTGAAGCCTCAGTTGACTGGGGAGCCGCAGCAGGTGCTTGAGCAGGAGCAGGAGCACGCGCCTGAACAGCAGCAGGAGGGGTCGCAACCTTGGGGATGGCAGGCTTAGGGGCCGCAGCGGCAGCAGAAGCAGCCAGACGACTAGCCCAGGTCATGGCCTTGGGGGGCTCCTTGGGCTTGGGGGGCTCCGCAGGGGCGGGAGCGGCAACAGGAGCAGCTGTGACGGGAGCAGCGGGGGTTGGCGCGGGATCCTTGGGCTCCTCGGGCTTCGCAGCCTCCTCCTCGGCGACTTCCTCGACAGCCTTCTGGGGGTCAGGCTGGGTCTCGGTCTTCTCAACAACGGGCTCTTGGGCCTCAGTGGCAGGCTCAGTGGCAGGAGCCTCGGTGGCAGTAGGAGCGGGGGCCTCCCCAGTAGCTTCCTCAAGCTTCTGCGAGACAGCGGCGGTATCCAACTCAACTGCCTCCTTCTCCTCAGCAACAGGCTCCTCGGCGGGAACCTCAGCCTCCGCCGCGGGCTCGGCCTCGACGGCTGGAGTGGCCTCGGTGGCAGCAGGGGCCTCAGTGGCAGCAGGGGCCTCTACTGGAGCTTCAACGGCAGGCTCGGTCTCCTCAACAGGCTCATCGACGATGTATCTCAGAATGTCATTCAGGACAAAGTAACCCGATGGCTGCTTGGCAAGGACGAAGGACTGAACGAACTTGCGGGGCTCGGCACCCTTGCTGGAGATCTCGCCAATAACTTGGATGAGGATGTTGTCGGCGGACCCTTGGGAGTCGACATTGGAGATGCGGACCTTGGAATCCTCAAAGTCCAGCTTCTTAATGCGGTCTTGGATGTTCTTGGCAAACAATTAGCTTCGAGAGTCCACACACAGACGCACAAATCCAATTGAGAAGTCTTACAGGTCTGTTGACGCAAACGGTGGTGACCTCGGCCTCGGCACCAGCAACAAACTGGGACTTCTTGCCGTAGAAAAGCTGCAATGCTCATTAGCTACCAAGCTATTGCACCCTCAAACACATCCGCAGACTCACGTGAAGCTTATCAGGGTTCTTGCTCAGGGTTGTGTAGTATTGCTCAACGAAGTACCAGCCAATCTCGTCCTTGGGGAGGTCGCTCTGCGAGTGCTCGATCTGGGGAGTGGACTCTGTGGTGGTTGGGCCGGTGGCAGCATATTGCTCGTGGTGATTAGCATTACCGTTTGTCGACATGATTGCTGGTGTTTTTGTGTGAGAGAATTAAGAAAACAGAAGTGATGACGACGAGGTAGATGGGAAAATCACGGCGCGGGCGTGGGGGCAGAGTCGGACGAGGGGACTAGGCTTTGTGGCGCCGGGGAGAGGTGAGGATATCTCTAAAATGGTGAGGTCAGCGGAGAGTGGAGGAAAAAAGACGCATCGAGGGGCAGAGAGGGGCATCTGGATGGAAGGAGAACAAGATTGGAGAATGGAGCACACGCACTCTTCAGAAGCCGGCTCTGAGATCAGAGCTGTTTTGGCAACGGAGCTGGGCGTCGGTTGCGTTTGCGGGCGTGCACCAGGGCGCGGATCGGGACCGGAGAGGGGAAGGGCTGCAAAGAAGAGAGCCTCGCAGCGAAGAAGGGAGGATGGGAGACGGCTTGTCGATGATTGAGTCGATGGGACGGTCGATGAGAGGGTTAGTACCGAGAGATGCTTTGATTTCTCGATGTGGAGCTTCTGCAGCGTGGGAAAGGATGACCCGGTGGTTGTCGAGAGCGGCTGCGGCAGTCGCGAAACTTTTGGGAAATCAGGTCGATGGATTCTTGAACACACGCAGAAAATTGATTTGCGTACGGTCGGGCCGCCTGCCCCCACACTGTGTGCCGCGGAACTTGCCTTGCCTGGCCTTGCCTTGACCACACACCTCTGAAAACTCCCGGCTTCGGCTGGATACTTGCCACCAAACTGTCCGTCTTTACCGCTACAGTCATTACTGCATCTTGAGTTTTAGATTTGGTGCTCAGCTATATAGGATAGAGATATACCGCAGCATATGCTCGACCCATCAAAGTCTGACCTGAAAGCTCATATACGTTCCACTCGCTTTCTGTTTATGCTTGTCGTTCACTGGAACAACAATGCTGAGTATAGAACTTAGGCACTCTCGGAGAGCCCTACTGATGGACATGAGCCCTCATATCTGATCTTTAGCACCCCGTCTTCCTAGAGCAAGCGGCTATTGCGCCACTGACATACATATACATGTGGCTTTAGGGCATGTTGAAGATTGCCTCAAACCCGCCGTCCATCAAAGCTTCAGACGGTCTGCATTAGGCAACGCAGATGCCCCGCAAGAAGCAGCTGCAGTTAAAGAGAGCAGAGAATTTGCCATCTATGCAAGCTCGATGCTGATCAAGTCGGGATGGCGGGTCCGGAAGACGGGGCCAGTGAACCGGGCCGGAGCTCTGGCTCCTGTACCCCGCCCGATGCTTGGCAAGTGGCCGGCCCGGAGTCTGGGGGGTCTGGTTTCGGAGGAAGGGCCTATGCTGGCACGCACCTGCGCCGAGTGGGTCAGAATGTCTGACACAAACGAATGCTCATAAAGTATCAAGTCATTTACATCGATAGAACAGTGGAAGTTGACCGACTTCATCCGATTTGTGATTGCTGGTGCAGATAAAGATCCGCCACAGATCATGAAAGTGGTTGCTTCGTTGACTGAACCGGGGGGTCGGAAACTGACGACCAACACCAAGCCGTCACCGTCGTTTGGGGAGGCTTAAATCTTGGGGCGGGCATTCCGGTCGTTATCTGTTCGACATGCGAGGCATTGCTACCACATCATCCGGATCTATTCCACCGAGGCCCGCAGTGGGAACACGATAGACTTCAGGCAGACATCACCGTTGCATCTGAACCGACGGGATCGGTCCGGAATTCGACCGCCCCTCCGGCGACAGCAAGCTGAAGGGTGTGTCCAATATTTCTGGGGGCACATGCCGTAATGAGTCGCAAAACAAGCACATGCTTCTAATGCTCCAAAGACACCAAGGCTGCGTCACAGGTGTCACCCCGCATCCTGCTGGCGTTAGTGCTGCCGGATGGCAGCTGCCGGGCCTGTGCGCGCCGCAGCGCATTGACAATCGGCGCATCGGCCGGCTCAACTGACCCCCGGCAAGGCAGCGGGTGTTCCGGATACCTGCCCCAGGGTCGCAATTGTGGCTAGCGACAAGTCACAGCTACTCGGATAGGGAATGGCGGGGAACCTGGCGGAAGCACGCGAGATTCCAACGGCGCTACAGTTTGTCGATTGCAGAGGCACGACGCCATTGAAATGCTGGCTGGCCGCTCTTCCCAGGTTCTGGCTGGCTCGCAGCTGGAGCTGTGGGTAATTGACCGTTATTTCCGGGGTCCATCTGGCCAGCTTTGCTTCATTTTCACCCCCTCGTTCCGTCTTTTTTTTAAAGGGTGCCGATCGTGGATCATCTCTCGTTGCCTTTTCTATGCCAAGCTGACCTTGTGTCCAGGTCTCTCCTCTTCAGGGTACAAGAGACCGAGGCTCCCGTGTCTCCAGCGCCCTCAGCTCACCTAATCACCTAATCAATATCAACACATCATCACCCGTCTTGCCACCAGCAGTAATGCTGTATCACGCTGCTGCATAGCATGCGCACCCCATTGCGAAGCGAATGTGACCTGCCCCGATGGGAGCTCCCAAAGAGTGACCGCCATTTGTCCACCCGTCTCCAATCCGTCGACGAAGTGGTTTCCCTGCTCGGTTAACTACCGGTCGAGTCCCCGCCGTTATCTGGAGCAGCGCAGCAAAACTGAGTGCGAGGGCGGGGATGCGGGCGGCGAGCTGAATACCCGTTCTGGCCTTTTGTTTACGAGAACACCGAATCAACGATGGTTTACTGCGGAAAGGCATCACAGGGCTGCCAGAATTGTCGAACGAGACGCATCAAGGTGAGCTTTTACGTATTTAGCCCCATGCCCTGACATCAGACTATACATACAGCAGACACTACCAGGTAGGCCGGCCCAGTCCGCCGGCCATGTGGCCAGAGCTTTTACCTGGCTCAAGGTTCGGGTCGTGTTCCCGCTATAGATACCCGCGGCCCCCTCTGGTGGTCTGTCATCTGCTCAGATCTGTGTGAAGGATTTCGATCGGTGTCCCGGTGGAACGGTTCTGAACCTTGTGCTGACCGACATGTGGTGGCTCGCAGTGCGACAAGGTCCGCCCTCAGTGTGCGCAATGCCTCCGGGTGGGTAAGCCGTGTCCCGGGTACCGAGACCAGCTCTCGTTGATGTTCCGGGATGAGAGTAGCAAGGTCATAAAAAGAGCACACCAACAGTGGGGTGTGCCCGAGGCATCCGAGCAGGGAGAAGCATCGGGATCCTCCCCGACATCATCCACATCTTCTTCGTCTTCATCCACCTCACCAACGTCAACATCGACAGCATTCCCAATCACCACACGACGTCGAGTGGCAGCCTCTCAGTCACCACAATCAGCATCATCTGTGATTACCTTCAAAAGAGAAGCCCCTGAACTTGGGTATAGAGTCTCAAAGGAGATATCCATCAATGCCGTCGACAAGGCCATCCAGTTTTACATCGAGCATTATGTGATAGGACTACCAGATGAGCCCAAGGTTGGGCAAGAGCTTCAGGGGAAGGTATGGGTTCACTCGCCGGCAACACGTGAAATCATGGCAGCCGTTGGGCTGGCCAGCTTGTCCAACATTACTGGCGACAAGGAAATGAGCACGTTATCGAAACAGCACTATGGGCGTGCGTTGCAGAATATTTCGACGTCGATCATGGCAAAGCATGTCCCAGAGCTTGACCTAGATGTCATCCTCCGCGCCGTGGTTATGATGGCCATGTACGAGGTGAGTGCTGCGGTTCGGCTTAGTTGCTGAGAATTTTTGCTGACACCAACCAAGGTTGTTCGTGGAAGAGATGAGCAGCCGGCCCCTGGAGCACGTACTCATATTATGGGCGGCGCTGCCATCTTGACCAGCTTCCTCCCTTTTCACGAATCTCAATCTGAAGGCTTGCGCGGGCTTCTTCAGCTATGCTTCTCCATGATAGCCTCTACACAAGGCGCTTTACAGTACACCACAGCAGAACCGAACAACATGATCCCATCCCGGCCAGAACCCCAATCTGGCGAAGGAGGTTTACCAGGACCATTTCAACAATGGCTCTCCATGGGCTCCAGCATGGTGACCCCCACAGACCGGCCATCGGCCGAGCTCATCCCTCCAATAGTAGAACTTGTCAAATTGTCCACGTATGTGCGAAGTCAACATTTTATCGACGGACAGCAGGCAGTCACCGATATGGTCCGTGCCGCCGTCGCCCTCGACGCGCAATTCGGTGCTTGGGAAGACCGTCAGGACGGTGCTTGGACCGTCATCGAAGAGCAAGTCAACAACAACTTCTTCCCACCGGAAGCGGTCTTTGAGGGTCGCTACCACATCTACACCGACATGTACATCGCTCGGATCTGGAACCATTACCGCTGGGCTAGAATCATGCTCAGCCAGCTCCTTCTCGAAAGCGTCCAGCGCTTTCCCACCAGCAGCTCCTCCTTGATATCCGACCAGAAACTTCAGCAGATACAAGACTGCATCATCCGCCTCGTGCGGGACACTCTCGTCTCCATCCCCACCCACTACCGACACCCCAACCTCCAGCCAGTTCACCTCGAGTATTTCGACAAGACCCAGGGCGGTGCAGTAATTGGGATTGCAGGGATACCGACATTATTATTCGAGATCAAAGTCGCGGGTGTGGCGCCGGGGATACCGAGGCATTACCGGACGTGGGCACTGGGAATCTTGGAGACGATTTGGGCCAAGATGGGAATGTATCAGTCCAAGGTGCTGTCCGGTATGTTGGCCAAGACGACCGAGCCCGAGGGATCGCCGGAAAGGGGGTCGCCTATTTGGATCAAGGGGGAGGTACAGGGGTGAAATATACGGGTGGGATGTATTCCTCCATCATGAGGTTTAACAAAGTGTGTATGTTCTTTGAAATTAGAGAAGCATGGTGTTGGACATGGGAGATTATCTATGAGGATATCCGAGGATGAAATAGAAAAAAATTGTTCCCTTCACTTGTCTCGCATCGCCGAAGTCCAATTGTGGTCATAGTACACAACAGTCAGCCACGAGTCTTCGACATACTAGACTCTGATCACGGCGGATCACTCAGGCATCCAAGAGTAACGACAGCAGGAGCCAGAGCCACTCAACCCTACATATATATTATTATTATTCCTACTCCGCTCTACCCTAGATTAAAAGAGTGTGCCGGTCCTTCTGCTGTTCTATACATAGGGAAAACCGTGCCTTGTTGGCCGGATGAAAACCTATGTCGGTATGAGATAGGAGACGGTATTTAAAGAAAAATTGTTCAGACGGTTGCAAAATAAGAAAAGGCCCTATTGGACCCTGAAGACTTAATCGCCTTCGACTTCGGATTCAGCCACTTCCACCTCCTCTTCCATAGCCTCTGTAGCCTCTATTTCCAGTCTCCTTGCCAGTTTGTATTCCGCCAAGCGGCCTGAATTCATCAGCCAGCCCAAGACCTTTCCTAATAGCCGTTGGCTTTGAGTCCTCGCGCCTTGAAGTGTAAAGCTGAGGTCTCGGTGTGTTCGTATCTTTGGTCTTGGCCAGGTTCTAGGTTTCGGTGGTATTGGGCACCATATAACCCTACATATATATATATATATATATATACATATCAGTTCAACCAGCACTCGTTCCAACAGCAGCCCCTACCCTCGCCACAACAACAACCCCACGAGGCTTTCGTAACCGGGCCACCCTTTCTCCACCTTTGTTGGGGAGGGTTGGTCGGTGAGCTTTTTTGCCATTTTCTGTTCTCGATTGATTTTTTTTTACTTGAGCGTTTGTTGCCTCAGGTTACTTGTCGATACCCACTGCCTGGTTCTTCTCTTTCCACGATCGCGAGATGATCTACCACACAAGCCTGGCTCTCACATTGCACCTCGACCACATCGCAAAATAAACACTTAGGCCAACCGGCATACCCGTAGTAATATTTGCCCTGAGCCAAGAGCAATACAGTAGGCCAAAACAGTAATTGTATCTTCAGCTCTCTTACTTCCCCGTCTATTTATACCATTCCATATTTACTCCTTTTATCTTCCCAAACACCACGCATAACATATATGCAACCATGAACAAGCCCACGATACCCCCAGTCCCAATTTTCTAATTTTTTTTTTACAATCATTTATTTTCGTTTTCTTTTTCCTTTCCTTCTTTTTGTTCAATCCTGATTAATCTGACTCCCATCCACCCTACTCCTATACTTCTTCCCCTCCTCCCCCTTATCCACCCTCCACGTCTCCGCCCGCCCAAAACTCTCGTCGCTCTCCTTATAGACCCCCCTCTCCCTCCTCAGCTTCAAAATCTCCTCCCTCATCCTCCTCGCCACCTCGATTCTAATCTCCGTCGCCTCTTTGCCATGCCGTAACTGCTCACTGTGTAACTCCCCAACTTGCTGTTGTTCCTCTGTTTGCACCACACCCCCCTCAACTTGCCCCACGACAGGCGTCTTCCACAACCACCCCACCGTCCTCGTCTTGTTTTGACCCTTACCCCTCTCCCTCCTAACCAGCTCATCCCACCTCGACTTCAAATCCCCAAAAACCTCATCATAATCCAGCACCCCCCCAAACGTCACCCTAACCGTCTTCCCCACCCTCGGCAAGAACTTGGGGAACCCCCTATCCTCCGCCATGCACTTTTGCGTCCCGTCGATAAACATTGGGACGATATCCGGCCTTGGTTCCGACTCCAGAATGAGCCTCGCAACGCCCCATTTGAAGTACCGGAGGTCAACATCCGGGTGCTGATGGACTAGCCCCTCGGGAAAGACGTGGACCCAGCTGTAGCGGCGATAGTAGGGGTGTGTGAGGGGAGACAAGATGGAGTCGGTGCCGGTGGTGGAATAATGGGTTTCTGACGGGGCAGCCGGGGAGGGGTTGGAGAGGAGGCGGATGGCCTGCGTCATGCAGGGCTGGAAGAGGCCGCCGTGAGTCGAGTGTTTGGATCGGTGGCAGGGGAGGACTTGGCCGTGGGTGAAGAAGGAGGCAAAGAGTCTGGATGTTTTGTTAGTGCTTTTGTCAAGTGGTTATGTTTCTCCTCTTGGAAGCTGGTGAGGGGCCTGGTGGTCTGGTCGAGGGGTAGGAAAAAGGATATTGAAAAGGGGGAAAGACATACTTGTTCTTGAAGCAGATGTCATGTGCGCCTAATGTCCAACGGAGGTTGTTGGGGTTGAACGCGTAGGAGAGAGGCAGCAAACCCCAGACCATAGGGTCATCAAGACTGAAAAAATCATGAGTTCCAAGCTCATTTTTGTAACATGCATTTTGTTGATTTCACTCACACGCTGACATGGTTGGAGACTATGAACCAGTACAAGTCAGCGGACTTTATTTTATAGGATGGAGATATATTAATACGAAAAGTTAAGACTAGGTGAGAGAAATACCAGTAAGCAACCCCCTCTCCCTCTTCTTTGGGTCCGCCCGGCTGTCCAGCAGCTCCCTGAACTGCGCCAACCCGTGCACCTCTACCGTGTTGAACCCGTGCAGGAAGCAGCGCGATATAAGACCCGTTAGTCCCATAATCATGGACGACTTTGCGCGCATCGACAGGCTTGGCATCTGCGCTGCCGGTGGCCGCGACGGCGACATTTCGCGGAGTTCTGAGGACTGTTGCTCTGACATTTGGTTTCACGATATGGAATTCAATGTCGTATTACCAAAGCACGGCGTTAAGGGAAGCCTGTGGGTGAGGGAAGTTTATAAGTCGGCTTCGTGAGTGGAAAAGAGACAAAACGGCCGGAGCCCGATGTAACTCTGTGACGGTTAAAACAGGAAGAGTAGAGATTTTTGTTGAGGCCGGAAACTGTGAACTGATTTACTCCATTGCCGAGAGGTATCGAGTGCTGGTGAAAAAAAAGAGAGAGCAAAGATATATGGAGTAGGCCTAACCGTAAATGCTGCTGGTTGGGACGCGTTGTGAGACGGACCAAAAGCAAGAAAAGCAACGGCGCAGGCCAAAAAGCTTCAAGTCTTCAACAGCAGGTTTGTCGGTCGCCTCCAGGGAGGGCCCACACCCTCTCTTCAGCGGTCGGAAAGATGGAGACAAAAGTTCAAGAAAAATCGCGGCCCGCCCAGAAAAGAACGCGACCCGCGCCGATTATAGCATGTGCCCTGTCGGGTAGAGACAGGGGTTGGTGCCAAGCTTCCCCAGGATTCCCAGAGGGTCCACTTTTAGTTCGACGGCAGCTCGTAGTTTTGCGACGTCTTCAGAAGTTCAGATATCAACCGCCAACCTCCAGTTCAAGGTAGCAATCAGAAGTCATCCACAGTCGCAAAAATGGCACACAGTAAGTCCGAGCTTCACCATGGCGGGCAATTATATAAGCTAATCCTCCAGGCAAAAGAAACACCACCCGCCCCATCTTCACGTCGCACGAGCGGGCGATGGCCCGCGCCGCCTGGGGAGATTCCACCGCTCGACTCGGCCGCGATTCCTTCCTCCCGTTTGCCTCATGCTGGCTATGTCTAGAACCTGCCATTGACCCAGTCGCCTGCACAAACGGCGACCTCTTCTGTCGCGAATGCGCCCTCAGCAACATCCTCGCCCAAAAGAAAGAGATCAAACGCGCCGAGAAGGCCCGCGAACAGGAAGACCGGGAGGCTCTGGAGGAAGAAGCGCGTGCCGATGCCGATGCCCAGGCGAGAGCTATTCGGGAGTTTGAACTGACACAGGCCGGTCTGAGTCTAAAACCTGCTGTTCGGGGCGATGGGAGAAAGTCGTCAAGGTCAACATCAACACCGACAGAAAAGCCGCCACCTGAAGCAACACCATCGGGCACCAATGTGACACTTGATCTCAGCGGCAAAACGGGCGAGAAGCGCAAGTTTTCCCTCGACGAGGACGAAATAGCCCGTATTGCCTCTGAGGAAAGGGCCAAAGCTAGGAAGGCGATCGACAGTGAAAAGGTACACCTACCTCCCTGGCCTACGCTTTAACCCGGCAAATTAACATTAAATCTAGGCCGCAAAACCAACCCTGCCCTCTTTTTGGTCCCCCTTCGTAACCCCGTCCTCCAACAAGAACAACACCCTCCACGAAGTCAAGAGGAAGTCCAAGACCCAGCCAACCTGCCCTTCCAGTTCACAAGACAACCCACACCATTACTCCCTCCACACCCTCGTAACAGTCAACTTCACCGAAGAAACCGACTCGTCCACCAACAAGACGACAAGGATATGTCCCGCCTGTAAAAAGGGCTTGACCAACTCTTCCAGGGCGACACTAGCAAAGCCATGCGGCCATGTCCTCTGCAAGAGCTGCGTCGATCAGTTTATGAAGCCATCCCCGAGCTCCTCTGAGCCAGTCTTGTGCTACGTCTGTGAAGCTAACCTGACCGGATCCAAGCCCGGCAAGAAGGAGAAGGAGGGCAAAGAGAAAGAAAAGATACGCCCCGGCCTCGTCGAGCTACGCAGAGAGGGTACTGGCTTTTCCGCCGGGGGGGCAAACACTGTCAAGAAGGACACTGTCACATTCACCGTGTAAATCATTTTATTTAGGAGAAACGCCCGCACATACCTAGCATGCTTCTATATCTAGGAATACATTTCATAACCAACGTCAACTCTGCATCATCGACACACCTATCCTTCCACCCCTTACCAGGTCTGCCAACACTCCCCTTCCAACAAGTTGCCATCCGCCTTTCTCATTTCTCTTCCTCATCCTCTCCACCAACTGCCTCCTCAACCCCGGCCACTGCACCAACAACCCAGCCACCACCCAATACAACTTGATAATAACCCCATGAACGACGTCCTTGGTCAACATCGTCGTCCCATGATTAAAAAACCCCTTCAGCAACTCTCCTCCAATCCCATCATACAGCGCCTTGACCCCTTCCTCTCTCCGTATCCTCGCCACGGTGGTAAATATCCCGCCTCTCTTTTCCTTTTCCCCTTCACCCTTACTACTCTTATGTCCCACCTGCAGCCTAGCCTTCCCGATCTGAAACGGATACGTCACCGCCGTAGCTCCCACTTTGCTCATCGCTGCCAACAAAAAGGTAATCCCACTTCCAGGGTCGTCCCAATTTTTCCTATCCACCAACAGTCTCTTCAATATCGCCTGCAAGAAGAACGTCAAGCTTGGGTTGAGCGTCAACACCAAAGAGGCGGAATATCCAGCCCAGAGACCTAGCACACCGCCCTTTTCAGCCTGAATCTCTCTCAGCACCTCCCAGAACCCCTTCTGTTGCGGTTTACGAATCGGCGATGATGAGGGAGACTTGGAGTGTTCAAGCAACGAAGCGGTTTGCCGGTGTGTCACAACATTGCTGACGGGCGTGGTGAAGAGTTTCGCGCAGGCTCCTGCTGCAGCTCCTACCGCCAATTCCTCAATAACTCGTAGATATGGTAAATCGGGGTGTCGACCAACAAGTCGTCTTGCTCGGAACCACTGTCCCCAAGACCAGTCAGCAATATTCCAACACCATTTCCAAAGAAGATATGTTACCGTATAGAACAAAAAGAAAAGAAACGAATCCGCTGCTGATTTCACAACATCAGCCCCCAGCCCCGCGAAAAACGCCTGCAGCCCGCCCTCCTTGTCATAGATCTTGACAAAGGCGTCAAAGATGGACTGGTAGCATTCCTCTTCGGAAATTGAATCATCAAGGCGGAGCTGGCGCTGGACTTTTAGGCGGGTGTTAACTAGATCGAGGGGGTAGGTTAAGAGGGTTGAGATGACCGTGCCAGCTGCGCCGGAGGAGGCGTGGCCTAGGGAGGGGAGGAGTTTGGATGCTCGTGGCATCTTGATGGATGCTGGCTGGGGTAATCTCAAAGACAGTGTGAAGACAGGACACCCAATTGCCGAGGAAAAGAGGGCCAGCAGAACAAGGGTGCAAAGTGGGAGGGAATCAAAAATCAGAAAGAGGGCAGGTAGTGGGAGAAAACAGTGGTAAAATTGGGGTCATGTCATTAATAGAGAAGCAAACTATCGTGAACATAAACAACCTCGGCTATATATCTTGTCCCGTCGCAATGCAAAGAGATGAACACATCGGCATCAGGCATCGCGTGTGGGGAGCTTTCAATGTCGAGCAAACGACGTCATCCCGCTCTTAGCGTTGCTGACCCCCCCCCCCCCCCCCCCCCCCCCTTCCTTTGGCCCCGATTGTGGGGTGCATGAACCTCTTGTGATCACCGCCTTTTTGTTGACCTAATTATGGGATTCACATGTTACAAATGCGAGGAACCGCAGGGAAAATATGGTCTTGAAGTTAAACAACTTCCCAATAGCTGGGATGAGTTTTCGAGAGGTGATTTCGCCCCGAAACCCGTCCAACCCCGTCCCTCACATGCTCACCACCACCTCCCCTCGCTCGTACTCAGCATGAATGTGTGAATAAGAAGCCTTGCAAACCCTGATAGCTCGACGATTGCGGCTTTGCGCCGTCATGTCTATTAAAAAAATGCGCCTCTGCCACAGACGAGATCCTCAAGAACATCGCTCTCGGTCCTGTCCCGGACACCAACTATCTTAACGAATCGGTCATAGTGGACCAGCCTCAGTCTTTCTGCAGCTATCTAGCTCACATACAATTCTTCTCGGGTCAATTAAACAAGTCTACACTCACACCGAACGTCTGCTTGGTAGGAAGAAGCGCTCGGAAGTGGCCAAAGGATCCGCGTGCCCACATGCCGTTCTCCCAACCCCGGTGGATCTCGACCAGCCTAGTCCTTCCAATATGCCCCATTGGTACAGGTAAACAACGAGCACGCCGGGTTCATCCTCTTCCGCCGTCGACAACATTTCCATCGCGACCGCTGAGAACCAGCTCTCCTTATAGACCGGGCTTCACATCCTTGCAATTGTCCAGGCCGCCAAAACGGAAGATAGATGATACCAAGCGCCTTTCGAAACATCGTCGCCTATCTACTGGTCTCTTCGCCTGCCCGCACTAGGCTCATCCGCCCGCAAAAACAACTCCTTAATTCTAACTAGGACGAGGTATCTGCTTCTCGCCGCTTGCTCTGTGGCAGTTCTCTTCGAGCTGAGATGGTTGACTGGCCCCTTCACCAATTTAATTGCGACGAAGGGAGCCTGCGGGATCTATCTTCTGGAAAAGCTCTTCTATGTCTAGCATCGGGATCAGCACCTTGATCAAGAGCCTAAGCAGCGCGTCGGCGCGCATGGAAGAGCCCAACGGAGGCATCGGGCCGCTGATGGTTGCGGTGCCAGCTGGAGAGCACGGCTCGCAAGATGAGAAAGTCAACGACTTCTTGCTCGGCGAGGTGGGACCTGAAAACGCTCGCGAGTTCGTCAAGCCGGGCAAGAGGACGAACCCGCCATCGAGGTCACGCTGTATCCATGCTGCAGGAGGTGAGCAGCTTGACACCTTGTCACCCGAAACATGGGTTGTCGTAGTCCCGTGCTCTTGGCGGTTTCGTTCACCTTTGTGAAAAATGCTTTGAATATAATCGTAGGGGATAAACTCTGCTGGTTCGCTGAGAGGGCGTCATGGAGGTCGCAGTTAGCTGCGCTCGCAAAGGAATTCTATTGCCAGGGCCCGGGGATCAAGCTAGGGGTCTGGGTCGGTAAAGAAGGCTTAGTGGAAAAGTCGAAGTCGAGGAAACGAGTCCAATGCGTGGATAAAAGACGTGAAAGAGTAGAGGGACGAAAAGACAAGAAAACTTCTTTTGTTGCTCGTGTATTCGCACACCAAAATGGCTCCCTTGGAAGCCGCAAGCCAAGGGAAAACGCAATCATTGGTATATAAAAAGACAATCAACAGCGACCGAATGCCGAGCAATATTTACAGTCGATATAGCCACACCATGGTCTGTCTTCTGGCCCTGCATATCTAAAGATCATTCAGTCAAAAGTAAGTTTCCATGTTTCCCGACTAATTCTCACCGTTTACTGATACACACAATACCATTCTAATGGCGGGTCTCGTCCGCTTGCACAACCGCTGGTAGCATGTACAAATGAAGCCACCAACTCGTTGATGGAACACACCTACGCTACATACGCGGTTGACATCAAGAACCACAGAAACTCACCACACGGTATGCATGTCACCTTCTCACGGTTAGCAGCGAATAGCACCCATCTCTCTCCATGGGTCGAAAATCAGTCGAGTCGCTTTTTGGGAGGAACAAGAGGGCACTCGTAAACCAACTGCCACCCCTCGTCGTCCAGAATACAGATATCACCTGAAGACACAGCAGTGCGAGTGAACGAGATACGATGGTAGTCAGGAATCACCACCCTGTTGGTGTTGTAGGTCGCCGCACGTTGAGAGCGACGCTCGATTCGCGAGCACGGCCTCCCACTCCCGCGCGGTCTCTTGGGGAGCGGAGAACAGGAAAGAGACGAGTTGGATTCCTTGATTTCTGTCTCAAGAGCGCTACATCTGTCTACCACCTTGTTCTCACTGCGCTTGATCGAGTTAGTCGTTGATAATCTTGGCCTCGAGCCTGGTGTTATGACTGACAAGAAGAGTCTTCGCGATGGGCTAGCTGTTAAGGTTGAGCTTATCAAATACTGTGCTTCTCTTCCAACTGTTGGCTCCGAAAGAGAAGCGCTCTGACGAGCAACATGGATGGCCACCCATCGTCACTGTGTGTGCCCCCGAGTTGGAGGTAGTAGGGCAGTTCCTCTGTTATTGTTTAAGTGGGAGATTTGGTGGCGAGTACTTCTTGCCCGAGGCGGCAAAAAATAGTCTGTTAAAAGGGCCTTGTGCTGGCAAGCCATCACACGAGTTGGGACAATTCCAAGTCTTTCTCTTTCTGCCTTCGTCTTTGGAGGTTGGCCAATTGCCTGATTCTAGACCGATTTTAGACGACTGTGGACATAAACTACCACAACAATGCTGTCGTCAGCCAGTCAGGCGACTATCGCCCATTGTCGCTCACAGCCCATGACTTTGACGAACCGTAAATAGTGAAAAACCGGGACCGGGACCGACTCCTGAAATACCCCCTTTTCCATTCATGGAGGTAAATAACCCAACTTACACCCAGAATACCTTCATAACTCGATTAAAACCCTTGATACAAAAAAAACGAAACTGCCATCCATAAGTCTCAGACAATACATTCACCTCCCCAATCAACAACGAGAAGATAATCACAAAGCAACGTCTTCACCCTCAAGATGCAAAAAAGTCATCCACCAGACAAAACTCGAAACCCGCTGCTCGGACGGAAGACGACATGAAGAGCTAGGACAGTGTAAACAACCACGGCTATAAACCTCCAAAGCAACTTTCTCTCCTGATTAATAACATCAGACATCCCGGTTACTGTCCCCCCCTTCCTTCCTTCAAAAGTCATCTCAAAACAGCAAAAGGAAACACTTATCATGGACGAGCTGGGAATCGAACCCAGGACCTTTCGCATATCCGATATATCAAACTCCACATCTATTGTTGCTTCATTTTTTTCAAGATTATGCTAAGCGAACGCTCTACCAACTGAGCCACACGCCCCCTGTTTGAAATTCCATGTCTCACCATCCCAGACATTACCCCCATCATATCACAACTCTATCCCAAATACGTCGTGGAGGAATTTTTTTTGGGAGATTGCTATTTAGCATAGAACACGTAAAAGATAAGTCAATAGGTAGTAAAGACAGGATAGTGTGTATGCCCTAAATGATCGTCAAAAGGCTTTAAAGACAATCCAGAGGCCTTTGTTTTATATGTGCAGTCCCTATTCTTTTGTTCACGACGTGCCCAACAACCCCCTCTCATCACCCTGCTCGTCACTCAGCTCGTCACCCACGACATACACAACTACTGCACGTTCACCCAGGCAAGTACGAATTCGAGAATATTCAATTTGAGTTTTGTCTAGCCATACAACGACGACGACGGTGTATCATAGTATACAACCCCCACTCTACTAAAACAAGTAGTGATAACACTTTACAAAAAGAAAAAGTCCCCCTTCATAATCCAGCAACTGCAAGCCAAGCAAGGCAAATTCCCATCTCGAAATCCAGAGCCAGCCAGCTTTTGCCCAAAAAGGCCGAAAATAAAACAAAACAAATTGAGAAAGCAATAGCAACAACAAAACCAAAACGCTACTTTCGCCCCCGTTTTGGTTTGTGGAAAGTGAGGTATCCATCCCCATCACCAATCGCCTGATTCCTTGAACGGGAATTAACTCTGGGAATAAACTCCGGAAAGAAACGCCAACCGAAAACATGGATATAATGCTAAGCGATGTTGAGATGATGTCGAATAACCTGGATTGTGTGTGCCGAAGGAGGAAGAAGAGGAATAAAAGGGGTATATAATGTCGAAAAAACCTTAAATGTTTTTTTGTCAAAGTGGAAACACTGAATGTTATCGTTATGGACCCAGGTTATCCCAATTGCTAGCCGTGATATGGATTTTGCTGATGTGGTGAATATTGTTGATAATGTTGTTGTTGTTGTTGTTGTTGTTGTTGTTGTTGGTGATGGTGGTGGCGATTCGGATACCCAACAAACCCCTGCGTCTGCTGCATCATGAACTCGACACCCGGGTTGCCCGTCATGTAATCACCATGCCCCAACTGCCTTGACCTGGCCTCCACCTGTGACGGCGACAAGCCCGGCATCGCCAATGGCATCGACATCGTCCTCGACACTGGCGATACCGGCGGTTGGGCATCAGACGCCCGGCGAATCATGGGCATGGGATGGGACGGCCCTGTCATCGCAAATCCTGCAGCCAGTGACTCTGGCTGATGCGCAAACAAAGATTGCTGCTGTAATGCCTGAAACTGGGCAAGTCGATAATGGGCTGCGTGGCTAGTGGACGGGTCGATGGTTGGTTGCGAGAAGCGGCGCGGTGTGTACTGCGAGGGCAGCTGTGACGGCAGGACTTGGCTGGGAAGCCGAAGGTGAGGAGGTACTCCTGCCCAGTTTGCGGGGATTTGATGTGGTGGTAATTGTATATGTGTTGGCCGTGAAGAAGGACAGACTACTGGTGACATCGGGACAGGCTGTGGACTCGGTTGTGATAGCGCCATCGGAATTGGTTGCGAAGACACTACCGGACTTGGAGGTAAACCAGATGACAAAGAACTTCGCCGCTGTTGCTGCTGTTGTTGCAGCAAATTTCGTTGCGAGGGAAGCTGCAAGATGACTATCTTCTGAGGTTTGGCCGGGGGCTCAGCCTTAGGCAACAGTGGAGATGAATGTTGTGTGAGCGACCCCCGACGTGAACCCGCCTCCGATCCAGGACGTGGAGTGGGAGGAGGATTCATCGGCTGCGGACTGCTTCCTGCTTTCACCTGTACCCACTGCATTGCCGGCGATGAAGTAGCTGGTTGTGCAGACCGTCCCAGTATAATGGCTTGCTCTTGAGCTACCACAGAATCCTCTCGCTGATTCTGTTCAAGTGGAAATGGGCGAGGAGGGACAGTTGGTGTAGGCAGTCCCTGCTGCCTAGGTCTAGCCGAGCCTGGCAGCGACAGCAAGACCGCCATCTCTTGTTCGTGGGGAGACGGGTGAGAAGGTGAGTTGGGTGTAGGTGGCCGAGACATGGACACGTCCTGGGATAGAGATGACCTCGGCCGGGGCGGGTTGAGGCTCGGTATGTTTTCCGACCTTAGCACCGGTGTGGGATATGCTTCCTGCGGCTGCTGCTGTCTCCCCTGGAGCATGCCAGTGTTCGACCCTGTTCCTGTAAGTGGGTGGCTCGCTTGTCGTGGGGGAGGGACAGACGCTGACTGGTTTCTTTGTGACTGGGGTGGAGGCGACGATGCAATACCAGCCGGAGCTTTCTAAGCTCGGCCTGTCACCGACGGCCGCCGTTGCGGTGGTCCAGAAAGACTGAAACTCGAAGAGCGTCTTGGAAAGTCGGTGCCGCCCATGACAATGTCGGGCTCCCCCGGGGCATCCTCGCCATCAAACAACCCCGGATGCCCTTTGGGAAGCCGCTGGGCACCAAAGCCGTTGACCTTGAAAATATTGACCCGCCCACCATTCGTAGCCGTCTGTAACTGCTCATGTAGACGAGCCAGCTGATACTGCCTTTTAATCGGCGTAAACACCGGCTGCGGCACCACAGGCTGCGGATTCCAATGAGCCAGCGCAGCCATAACAGCAGCCGTCTCCTCATCACTATCCACCGCCGCCGCATTAACATCATCCTCATCCTCCAACGGAGCATTCGCATCAATCGCTGCCTTCTGCTGCTTCGCCTGGTTCTTCTTTTGATAGGCCAACAGCAGCATATCATACGGCAGACTCCTCCCCGGCACCGCCCTCTTCGCGCTCATACTATGGCTCTTGCACGTCAGCGACCTCGCACAAGGCAAGCCATTCGCCAACGTGACACCACACTGCCTCTCCACATCGACCGGCCCCTTTGGCTTTACGACCTTCCCCTTCGACTCCTCCTTCTTTTTCTTCGTCTTCCCCCCCAACTCCCCATCCGCCTTCCTCTTCTTCCCCGAAACATCCGTCTTCTTCCCCGCCACCCTCTTGGCCGTCTTCCCAGCCGTACCCCCAGCCTTGACACCACCACCACCACCACCACCACCATCATCATCATCATCATCACTATCATCATCCCCCCCCCTCCCACCCCCATTCTCCCCCTCGATCTTCCTCGCCTCCTCCCTCTGCGCTTCCTTCGCCCTTTCTCTCGCCTCCCTCGCCTCCTTCTTCCGCTGCGCCTTTTCCTTTTTAATCTTCAAGCACCGCGCAATGTGCTCCTTGGCCGCGATCCTCGTCACGCCTTGCTTGCAGTGCTTGCACGCCTGCAGCTCCGGTATATCGTCAAGCGGTCGACCGGTGCTAAACGTTTCGCGCGACGACTCGTCGAGCTGGTTCACCACCGGCGTCGGTGACACAGCGGTGATCTCTTTCGCTTTCTTCTTGTCGTCTATTGCCCCCACCAATTCAAGTCAGTAAACCATCAACCAACATCACCCCAACCAAAGAACACAGGTGTTCAAAACCCACCCTCAACAACCCCTGCCTCCTTCCAATTCCCCGGTTTCGTCTGCCTCACCACCGGCCTCTTCAACTTGATCTTCCCATCCTTTGTCGTATTCGTCATCGTCGTCGTCGGTCTCGAGGGAGTCATGCTCTTTTTATTCACCGAGGCGACCTTGATGGTGGCCTCCTCATCTACATGCGATCACCACCAGAACAATCATCAGCATTTTCCCGCACAAATAATGAAAATGTATGTGTGTGTGTATATGTAGGTATGTGGTGTGCACGTGTGTGTCGCATACCTTTGCGCGCTTCCATCGTCGCCATGTCGATGAAGTAAGTCGTGTTTTTCAATCAACGGGCGGGAGAGCAAGAAGGGTATAAGAAGACGGAGCAGCAGCGCGCAGTTCTTGGCGACGAGCTTTTCCCATTTCCAAATCGATTAACAATTTGCCGCTGGCTCTTTGTTGGATGAAGTCGATGTAGCCGTAGTTAGGTTCAAAGCAAGCTGTGCTGCGCCTTGGTGTGTGCTGTGCACTGTGTGCCCAGTGACACCACTCCCAGCGCGCGCGCGCGAGACATAAAGTGGAGACAGGCAGATGAAATAAGGTTATCGATAAGCCACTAGCGGGGGATGTGCTCTCTAGCGGGGCCCCTCTTCCTCTTGGCCCCCAGAAAGTTGATGCTTGATCTTTCAAGACTCGATTAATATCGTAGGAAAATCACCTCCTGTCATAGTCACAGATGCAAGAACGAAGAAGATGGGTATCTCGTGAGATTATCTATGCTACCACCTCCGCTTGACGCTATAGAAAAAGAGACGTGCAAAAACAATACAATTTCCTCCACTTTCACTCATTATCATGAAACACGATTCAACTTGGAAAAAAAAACCAAGCGAAGAGATCATTTCTCCCTCGTTACCAAAAAAAAAAATACAACACTCCCCCTGCTATTCAGTACCTCCCGGATGCCTTCCTTATCGGGTCACCACCTGAATATAAATGTGGCCGCGGCCCCTACGCCTGGTAATTTCCATACACATTCTGGCTCGGCACAGTGTGCTGCTGGTAGCCCCTGTGAGGATGCATCATCGGTTGCTGGGAATGGTGCTGTTGCGGGTGGGCGGGCTGGTGAAACTCGGCAAACCATTCGTGGTTCAACGCCTCCGCCGCTGAGATGCGAAGTTCCGGCCGCAACTGCAGCATCCGCTGAAGAAGATCGATGCCCTTCTCGTCAATCTGAGGGAGAATGTTGCGCAACGGCTGCGTCGCATACATCTGCCATGTCGTCTTGTACTCGGGGAACTGCGACAGCCCCGGCCATGTCCTCTCCGTCGGCGTGCCCATAATCCTGAAGATCCTAATCGTCTGGTCTTCGTTGGAGGTGCCAGGGAAGAGCGGCCGTCCAGAAAACATCTCCGCCATGATGCAGCCAGCCGACCAGATATCGATGCTCGTGTTGTAGGTCCTGCTTCCCAACAAAACATCCGGGGCGCGGTACCAAAGCGTCACAACCTCGTTACTGAACGTGTTGACGGGAATGCCGAAGGCGCGAGCCAGACCAAAATCACCGAGCTTGAGCTGCAGCTTGCTGTTGATCAACAGATTCTGTGGCTTGAGGTCGCGGTGCAAAACTCGGTTCTCGTGACAGAAGTGAATACCCTGCAACAACTGCCACATGAAAGATTTGACGATGTGTGGCTTGAGCATCCCACGCTCGCCGTTGTTGTCCATATACTTCTTGAGATCGCCGTCCATGTACTCAAAGACCAGCATCAGCTTGTTCTCGGTGTGGATGACATCGTGAAGGGCCACAATATTCTCATGTTTCAGCTCCTTCATCAAGGAGATCTCTCTGATGGCAGTACTAGGGGTGCCCTCTTCCGAGTCGAGATGGATTTCCTTGAGAGCGACGAGTTCACCCGTTTGGCGATTGCGGCCTTTGAAGACCTTGCCATCAAGTTAGCACAAGATACGCAAAATTATACACACAACACAAGGCGGCATGACTCACTGTCGCATATGTACCCTCGCCGAGCTTCTCCAGCTGCTGAAAAGAGCTGTGGTGCCTCTTGCCGTCCATGTTTGCCGTTTGTTGTTTTTGTGAACTCGACCGTGACGTCTCTTCGGGGTGGGAAACGACGAAGCGGGCAGTCGGCGGGGGTTGCGAGTTCGAGGTGTAGGCGCAGTTGAAGAGGATGCTTCCTGCGGTGGTCGTTTTTTGGAGGAGATCGCGTTGGGTCTCGGAGGGTGTGGGAGACTGGGTAGACTCGTGAGAAGCCGTCTTTGGGTACTGCAGAGATGCCTTGTGCGTCTCTGCAGAATACTTGGAGAATGAAGAAAGGCCCAACCTTGCGCGCCGACTGGATACTGGGGAGTTGGTGATGATCGACCGATCCCCTGAGTGCTTTAAAAGGATGGTTGACCAACGCACGGTTGCGAGGCGGTGGCTTTCGCGGGTTTGGCGTGCTTGAGAGTGCCTATAGTGTGGTGCAAAAGATTGAGGTTTTCGAATGGGCTCCTCCGAGATGAGATGGACCAAAGGCTGATGCTTGTTTCAAAAGTCGGACGAAACACTTTCGGCAAGGTCATCTCTCTGGGAACGTCAGGCGCAGTGGCGGCTCCAGCATGTGCAATAATTGGTGGGGTTAATGGGTGGACCGCGTGGGCCAACAGTGCCCCGCCACCCCACGACACGGCCGCCCCACTCGGATCTGTCAGGTCCAGGGTGTTCTAGAAGAGGTCTGCTGTTATTTTTGTACTGTGAATACACATATTTTGACGATATATTTGTTTATTCTTCAGCATAGAAATCGTGAAAACCTCAGCCTATCTGCTTGTGATCAAAAAGTTGCTAGAATAGGAGAAATGTGGCGAGACAGGTTTCGTGCCATCAAAGAGTATCTATCTTTTTGCACACTAACACGCCATATGTGAATCGTAGGTCCTGTTCGATGTCTTAATTTTGGCCTGTTCTTATGCCTCATTTCCCCAAAGCCATATATATACCTGAATACACCCATCTAACAGCCCTTCCGCACGAGTCCTGTTATCCCTCATCTTGTCTCTCTTTTCTGCCCTCTCCACCGCACCGACACCCCATCCTTCTATGACTTCCCTTTCCCAACATCCATCCACTCCAACACAAACCCCGTCACCACCAGCGCCCAATCCCTCAGCGTCTCAATGTCCAAATGCTCCCCATCATCCTCCATCGTATGCCATACCCTCGGAAACGGCGTCGGGATCAAATGCAGCACCGGCGCCCCCCTCGCCATAAAAGGCACATGATCGTCCCCCACAAACCCCTGCCCTTCAAACTGCGTACTCATCTTCCCTCCCTCCGGCAAGAAAGGCTCCTTCGGGCTCGTCTTCAGTATCCCCATCTGCCTCATCCTCCCTTCAATACTCGCCATCCTCTGATAAGCCCAATGCGTTGACTGGAAATAACTCGGCACCCTCGGGGCCGCACTCCCAAGCAAATCCAGCAAAACAAACAGACTGATCTGTCTCATCGGGTTCTTGAACTTGGACATGGCCGGGTAGGGGTTAGCTTCCCAGTATGCCGCCAGCGATCTGTCCCCATTTCATCATCATCATCAGCATATATATCAGCTCAGCCCCGGTATTTCCTCCCAGAAGTACTCACCTAGCCCCATAAAGACTATCCGTGTCAGTCCACTGCTTAAACGCCTCCTCCCCATCCAGCAGCAAAATCTGCACCCCGACATCCTCCCCCCTCTTATCCCCCGTGTCCTTCCCCCCTTCCTGCCCACCCCACATCTTCACCAGCTCCTTCTCAATCTCTCGTGCCGTATACATCAGCACTGCACACGGTGCCGCGCTATCCGTCGCCCCTATAAACCCCTTCGGCTCAATCTTACTGTCATAATGCGCCACCAGCGTCAACAAACTCGCTTGTCCTGGCCCGCGCTTCTTCGTCCAGGGTGGTTCTCTCCTTATTATAATATTCTGAAAGGGGACCTGCTTGTCCCCTGTTACTGGGGTCGTCCCGGTGCTGTTCTGCCAGCTAATCTCCCATTCTGGTAGTTGCTTCTGGAAGAACTTGATAAAGTGTTCTTGGGCGCGGACTTGGCCTGGTGTTCCGGGCACGCGGGGGATTAACAGCGGGGAGAGGAGAGATTGGGACTGGGAGGGGAGTATGTCGAAGTCTGTCGGGAGAGGCGGGATGATGGCTTTGAGGAGGGGGTCGGGGAGGGGGGTGTACCCCCAGGCCGGGAGGGCGAGGAGTACAGACGTGAGGAGGTGCATCATGATCGTTCGCTGTGGTGGAGGCGGTGATGTGTAGAAGCGCAAAGTAGGAATGCGATGCGCTCGCTCGCCTTACGCTACTATTAACCGCCGCGGCTCGGAAAACTCGAAAGGGATATCTATCGTCCCATGCTCTCCTGTCTGTATCTTCCTAGAAAATACCCGTTGTGGTTGTTGTTCGTCGTCGTATCTATCCGTGCGGTCAAGGCGCAATCAATCAATCAATTCGATCGACACACCCGGGTATTCTCGTCATAGGCGCAAAGCAGCAGCGTAGCAATTGACACACAAAAAAAAAGGTCGCTACGACTCTGTACGTATCTGAATAAGCCAGCCACGCAAGAAAGAAAAAAGATTCGACAGCTTCAGACAATAACACCTGTCAGCATGGCAATTGGCAGTTTCATTGCCTTGTTGGAAACGAGACCAGCAGTGTCGTGCCTCAAAAGGCCACACTGCACTCGCTGAATGCCACCCACAGCGGTAGCACGGACAAGGTCGCGTCCCACCATCAAAAACCTCCCTGTCTTTGACACGGTCGCAACTTGATCTGATTGGTCAGCTTCTACGGAGGAGGTCCAAGCCCCAGTGCCGGGCGGTTTGGACCGTGCAAGCCACCCGGTGCCGGTGGGCGTTGCATCGGCCCCGCTCCGGAGCACCTCCTACCGACTTGAGGGGGAGGCCGCACCATGCCGAAAAGGGATTTCTGTCCCGGTGGTATTCATCCACAACATATCAAGCATCGCGATTCCCAGGAGCAGCATCAGATTTGAATTTTGGTACCCATATGTATCTGTATGCTTCGTGCCATTCATCATCCCATCCGATCCTGTCCGCGCAAAGCACCATTACCCTATTACCCCCAATCCATTCCTCTCTTTCCTCATCTCGATCCATTACCCCCCCCATTACCGTAACCGAGTTTATAATGCAGCTATAGTATAATACAAAGACCACATATAACACCGCCCTCTCATGATGTTTAGTTCCAGATTCTTTCCCTTCTTAAACCACCCCCAAAGGCAAAGAAACACCATGTATAAAGCCCGGTAATGTAGAAAATAATGCAATCGCTCCGATCCATGCAAACGTAAATAGGGGAAACCGACCCTGAGCCCCGACCCAGCCAAGTCAAGCATGTACAACCATTCCCCACTACTCCTCATCATCCCCCCTCTCTCTCCGCTCCATCGCCTCCTCGATGGCCAGCCTCTCTGTAAAACTTCTCGGAACAACCGATACGCCCTTCGACATGGCCCTATAACTTCCCATATCGGCTGCCTCGGCACCACTACGTCCGTCGACACTACCGACAAAAAAGTGGACATCCTTCAGCCCGGCAATCTCGTCATAGAGCTTGGTGTTCTTGATGGGGTTCAACGAAAAGGAGTTGCCTTTGAACGACCCAACGCTGTGACCAAACAACACTGCTGAAGGAGATACTGGCGGCAAGCTGGTGGTCCGCACATGTTTCTTGTTTTCGTCCTCGGGTACAGTTTGCAGGGGCGTGGGAGTTGTTCTCACGGGTCGGTGTGGAACATGGGCTTCCACCCCATCGTCATCATCTTCGGGGAGGTATTTCTCTGCCTTCTGAGCTCCATTCTCGCCATCCTCAAAGTCGAATAGGGGGTCCTCTTCAAGCACGTCCTTTATCCCGTTCGTCTTGGACGACACAAATGCCATGGAGGTCTGGTTAGAAGAAGAAAACCGGGACGCGGGAGGTGACTTGAAGGGCGTTTGCGCGCCTGGCGAGGGCGGTTTCTTCGTGTTCTTGGGCCGCATCGACAAAAATTCCTCTTCGGATTCGTCGTCGTCGTGGTTGTACTGCTCCAACTCTTCAATCGGTGAGCCGAGCAAACCACTGACCGGGAACTCTTCTCCCGGACCGTCAATAGGTCGAAGAGTAGCCTGAGAGTCTACCTTGACAGGAGCTGGATCCGGCTTGTTGATCGTCTCTTTCTCTTTCTGACCATTCATCTTTCCAGGCTCCTCATTGTTATTCGCGTTAACAACAGTCCAAAAAGATCCTTCCTCTAGCGGGCTGCGGGTAAGTGCTTGCAATGCTTGGGTTGAAGAAACCTTTTTAGGTCTTGGGAGCAGGTCCTCCTCGCCTTCAACATCTAGGAGCGACGTTCCAGTATATTCTTCTTGTTCGAATGACTCATCCTCTTCTGCAACAGCAGCAGTGGTGGCTGACGGTTCGACAACAGGCAGAAGTTCAGCCTTGGGCTTCTCCGCCTCATCCTCCTTCACAGCCATAGCCACAAGGCTGGCTGCCTGCTGCGGGGATGATGACGGGAACACTTCCTCTCCCGAAAAGTCGAAGCGCACCCGTCGTGGGCTGGCAGCACCTTTGATGGAGCTTGAACGCCGACGTAATGCACTTCTGCGCACCTTGGACTCGCTGCTGGAAGACTCAACCGACGACGTGGATCGGTCGGTCAGTCGTCTAATTGGATCCGGCCTACCCTCAACAGGGGGCTCGGGCTTCTTGATTTCCTCCACCTTTTTGACGTTATCGACAGACAGAGGAGCTGGTGGTGGCAGTTGCTGTGGTTCTTGCTGCGGCTGTTGCTGCTGAACAACGGGTATTGATACCGGCGATGTCGGTGGTGATCGATGAGAGGAGCGCTCATTGCTCTCGAGTAGCGGCAGGTATGTCGGCGTAAACACGCCCTGAAACTCCTTGTCCCGCTCGTGCGGACTCCGGGGACCCTCTTTCGGCACGCCTGATGTGTGGGGGAGAACCGGGGGAGGCGACTTGCGGCCCTTCCAGGCTGGGGTCTTATGATCGGTTGTAGCGGGCGACTCGGCCATGTCGTACCTGGTCGGACTGAGAGCCGGGTACCTGAACATTGACTCGGCGATGACTCGCGACACCTGGCTCGATATGTCGTCTGGGTAGGCCTTGAGACAGTCCTCCATGTGCTTGTGAAACTCGGCCAGCATGTCGCGCCGGTAGGCGGCTACTTTGCCGTCTAGCTCAGCGAGCTTGTCGTGCAGCTCCGACACGAGCCTCGCAGCGTCGCCCATTGTTGCAGCGGCCATTGTTGCAGCCATTTTCTGGCGATGCCGGAACTGGAATCGATGTGCTCGAAGACGGAATGACGCGCGTGACGGGGACAAAGTACCACCAGAAGGCTGTAGATCATGGCCTTTCCCAACTCGACAGACTGGTTCGGGTGGTTTGCGGGGCGCACGGGTACGACGAGTCCAACGTTGGAGGGAAAGCCGAGTTTGTGCGATGTGTTTTGCCCTGGTGTCAATTTGTGTTAAGGTCCAACGGGTGGTGATGAGGTAACTACTTGCAGCCTTCCAGTGACCTTGCAGGTTCTGGAACCCCCAAGTACCGGCTAGACCTGGGCTTGCTTTCAGCGATCTGGCCTTGGCTTACAGCGCTCTCAGCGGTGAGAGGGTGTGGTGGCTGGGGGGGGGCAGCCTTCAGAGCGCACGCTTATTCGCGGAAGCGGGGGGCGTGTGTGGAGCAACCCAAGTATTCAGCAATCAGCATCCGAAAGCGCTTGGTAAAGGAATGCATGTCGACTGCACGCAAGCAATCTAAACGGGCCGTTGATATGGGTCTCGTTCCCGTGTCGATACGTAATTCGCACGACATGGTGATAAGTTATACAGTCACAGATTTATCTGCCTACTATGCCTGGTTTCTGTTCACATGAAGCCATATGAACGAGGCTCGATATCACCCAGGGTGCCATCGACGGGTATTCCGCAACACCACCACCAGCCGATCAACCATATCAATCTCGGGTTGAAGGATTCGGGAGAGAGTCGGGACAGAATTGGACAATGGCCTTCAACAGATCCCGAATACGATATCGGCCCGCTCCTGCTGGATAATGCTGCGTATCCTAGCTGCCTCTCGGGTATGATTTGTAAACCTGGAGTCGCCTACTTGCCTGACTATCAGTAATTCGGTTCCGATGCCACATAGAAAGTGCAGTTTTGACATCAGAGTTCGCGCGGCTAATCGGGATTCTTCGAACCGGTGTGGGTGTCTCGGGACGAAAACAAGCCCCTGACCGGTCAGCCCTACCCAAGCATTCAACCTCGTGCAGCTGCCGAGCCTGATGCCTGGCCATGAGTACATGAATAACCGTTGCTGGCTGCTTTGAGTCTCGGGTACCTTATTCATCAGCATCTAGACCTTTAAGGGTGTATTAGAACTGCATGTGAAGCAGTTCCTTGCATATGTCACTCGAAGCAGATTAACACTGCCCTGGGGTGGGAAAGGAGCACAGTTTGCATGTTCAAATAGTATCAGCAATGTCTTTGTTGATGTAGACGCGCCAGAGGACGTCCAAATGTATTCTATATACTTCGTAAAAAGGAAGATCTGATGGTTCATTTGTTGCATCATGATAGTCAGGATAGCTTTCTACCACAACAGAACACCAACAAGCTGCAGCTGGAATGAGCCAACCCCTGACGATACGAGTTGGAAGCACTACGATGCGAGCATCGTTTATTGCTCTTTTCATTGACCCACTCAATCTCAGAACCAAACAGAGACAGTTACATGAACGACAACATCCACTACAGCTTCGGACCGGGGCGAAGCCGTCCTCAAGCCCGACCAGAGACTGCTCGCTTTGGGGGGAGAGTTAGAGACATCGCGGAGTTAACATATAGCAGTGTTAGACTCTAGGAATGCGAAGTGAGAGCAAGAGGCCATTGTGAGTGTGAGCTTACGTAGTCTCTTTTGGGATTTACCTGTGACGAATTTTTCTCAAGGCTTTTCTATGGACTAGGTATACGAATATCCGAATGTTTTGAACAGCAAGGGAACCAATTCAACTGTAGCCTGGCTTGATTTTTGTGCTTTCAAACTGGTACTAGGCATTGCCTCGTCTTTTAGCAGGTAAGCTTGCTGTGTGAATATCTAGGTAACTTGGATATGAGGGGTTACGGTTGAGAACCGGATTGGATGGTTAGGTTGGTCGGTTGCCGGTTCTCATACTGATGAGTTATTCTGCTGGATTTACTTATATCCTGCTTCCTTGCCTAGAGTTGATTTGGAAGTGTTAAGAGTGAGACTGCGAAAAGAAACTTCATTTAGTCTTGGAAAGTCTGGGTTGAAATCAACGTATTGTTTAGAGCTTTATGCTATTTCCCTAAAGCCCCTTCAAGTCCATGGCTACTCTTCTTAACCCCTTACTGCCCTTTGAAAAGTGGCGCATCCATCTAAAAGTAAATCAACGCCCCCCTTTGTAAAATCGACGCCCTCCACTTCAATTCAGACGCATCATCCATACCCCTTAATAACACCTGTTTAGTGTCTTCTCGAGGTCTCTCCATTATCGTTCAACGCCTAGACTTTCCATAAGTACATCTATACCATCCCCTCAACCCCCAAATCAACTATTTATGACCCCTATTCTTCGTTTTCAACATCCATCCCTCCTCCTCCGCGCCTCCCCCTCCTCCTGCGACGTCTCCTGCTCACCCTCCACACCCCTATCTTCAACCGTTTTATCCTTCCCCTTCGCATCCACAGGCCTACCCGCCTTGCTCTCCGTCCCTGGACGACAAAGTTTCCCAAGTCGATAGGTCCCTCCAGCTTTGTATCTTGCGCCCAGACGCGTACTTGCTCAAATTCCCATTTGAATTTCTCTGTCTCAGCATCACCAGGAGGTCTCCATGTGATGCTGAATAACGCCCTCGTCATGACATTATCGAGGCCGGCTTCTTCGAACTGGAACTCCTGGGTGGGCTTGAATTCGGAGTGGTAGTGGATGATGCCGTTCATGTAGTTGTTTTTCGGTTCTACAATAGCCAAAAGAAACCCCAGGGCGGCCATGTTGGCGCGGTTTGGCCAGGTGTAGCTGCCAGGGTGGGTGTGGCTCATGGAAAAGAGGTCCAGGACGTTGGTTTCTGAGGGGAGAACGAGGGGGGCAGGTGGGTTGTAAGGGAGCACGGTGGTAAAAGGGGAGGTGCTCTCATCACCGCCGTCATCGTCGTCCGACTCATTCGGGTCGGCATAGTAGTCACGGTGCCACGAAGGCAGATATTCTTTTGGTGAGGCTTCGGTGGTTGTCTGGATATCAGCCTGTCGTACCGGTCAACTGCACGACTCTCCGGCTTCTTCAGCTAACACCTCTTCACTCCCACCAATCCCGTTGCCCATCTCAGCGTCCCCTTCAACCTCAGCATCAACCTCCATATCTTCACCAGTCTGTACCCCCTTGTCCTCCATACCACACTCAAAGACCAATGTCTTTTCGCCCCTCTGCGCATTCGGATCCTCCCTCTTCACAACCACCACACTCCAAACATCATACCTCTTCCTCTGATGCACCCCCGCAGCCGAACTTTCAACCGTCAACTCCCCCTTCTCCCTGTCTCTGAGCTCAACTACCGCCTGCAAACCCCTCGTCTCAACTTCCGTCCAGAAAAGCTCCATCTGCCCGCAGCCATAGTCAACCCTCACACCAGCCGGCCCGGGAAACTGGCCCTCGTCAAATCCAGGTCTGTATTTCCAGCTCCTGCCCACAGGCCCCCTCTTGGGTTTGTTCATTCGTGCCGTAACCTATTGGTTGGCATGAGCCAGTTTGCTGTGTTCACTGCACCGAATGGCGTAATCTGCCCGAGTTTCCTCCGGGTCTTCATTTTCGATAACGGGGAGCTCTTGAGTTCGGCAGACGACGTATTGTTGAACCATTTGGTTTGGCCCAAAGACGCCAATGGCTGGGACTGCGTCAACTGGGGATGATTCTGGCTCTGGCTCTGGGGAGTATGACGGGCTTCGTGGTGGCTGTGGTCGGTACTGATTGTTAGGCTGTGTGAGCGTGAGGGCCGGCATAAGGCTGAGGGTCCCGTTGAATATCACCACTCTCCAAGCCCGTGACAACCTGGGTTCTTGGCTTTTGAGTTTCTGCTTCAGAAAGCCTCTTCCCCAGAACTGTGATGGCTTCATCAGCCCCTGAGGTTCCTGTTTCCTTCAGGAAATCAACCATCAGAGCGCCCATGTTTGTGCTGCTTTGATAGGCCTGTTCTCCACGCGCCTTGATTCCCCAAAGCCGTCTTTCGGCATTCTCGCCCGCAGTGATGGGGGTATGCCTAATGGCTCGCGACATCTCCCTGTCGATAGCCCGAGACTCCAATGTCTGGACAATAGGTTGTTGGGACGGAAGGGATCTTTCAGCACACGAAGCCTTCTTCAGCCCCTTTCTCCGTCTTCTTTCTTCCCGCTTGCAGCGAGAATGGCGAGAAGAACTGTATGCAGCAGCAACAGATTGGGCTTGGAAGCAGAGGATGGTGATCTCCGATCGATCACCGACGCCCTTGGCGAGGTTGGGACTACCCTAAGGTCTCCTGTCATCAAAAGCCCGATTGGCTCCTAGACGCCGTCTCTCGAGTCTGTTTATCAGCTCGAGTGTTTTCTGTCGCTCCCGCTCCCTCTCTTGCTCGCTTCTCTTCGGCATCTGGCGCTCATGCGGCGGCTCCTCCGAGGTTGTGATAGCCCGAGGCGGAATGCTCTCCCGAGAACCATACTGGGTAGCAATTGGGACCCTGATCAAGGTATCTGTGATGGTGTCTATGCCTACGGCTGGAGAGTCGGAGCTGTCGTTCAATCGTCCCAAACCTCGCTTCTTAACTGGTGTCTCCGGGACAGGTCGTGCTTGTGCTTCTGCGGCCAAACTTCCAGGAGGCGGGGGTACCGATGCTGCAATGGTGTAGGGCGGCTTTGTGAGGCTAGCTTTCTGCCTCAAAGCCTTGGTGATATCCAGGACCTCATCATCGTCCGATTCAGAATCAATCGGGACGACCTTGGGGTTAGAGTCAGCGTTAATGCTGGGTAAAGGCTCTGCCATGTCTTGAAGGAGTTAGTGGCTAGCTGGGATAAAAAGTAACTGATAAGACAAAAAGACTCACCAAACTGGTTGCTTGTGTAGAAGTTTGGCCGGTGTTATACTCCGGGGAGCTGTTGGCGAGAGTTGAAGGCGATGAATCATCACCCCCGGCGTCGGGTACTGGTACGTCTGTGTCAACGGAGAGGAACCACCAACTTTGCGGGAAGCTAAACCCAAGCGGAGGCATGGCGGACGATGTTGGTATTCAAGATAGCTTCAATACTTGGAGGAATAAGAGGTCGAGAATTTGACCTGCGCTAACGTGTTAGTCGCAAGGGGCAAATATAAGTGATATCAGAAGGCCGGTGATCGATCGATCAAATAACGAGTTTTCGAAGGAAAGGAGGTCCTGGATGACAATCACTATTGACCTGCTTAGGAAACAATGGAATCGGGAATATTGTTTGAAAAATGTGAAGGATATGAAATCTGTCTAGGAGAGCCTGTATGGGCTGGTAGATCTAGAGTAGGCTGACTGAAGGGCCACTGGACTCCTAGGATAAGGAGCGCCTTTGATGCTGGAATGATGGGTGTAAGTGGGTTGGTTGTAAAGGGGAGGGTTTAAATTTTGGGAGTTGTGCTGTTGGGATATATTTATACCTGGGCTAGAAGTGCTCACTTAGAAGGTACGGCTGGGAGAAGTACTGACTGAGCTTGTCGAAGACGTGAAGTTTGTTGATAAAAGTAAACAGTTTTCGTATAAATCAAAGCCGTAAGGCAGGTACGAGGATTCACAAGGTGGACTATTGGTACCGAATCGCATATGGAGTGATTTGCAGCGCGTTGACAACATCCTACGATCAAGCAGATAAGCCTCTCGAGAAAAAACTCATTTCATACTTTCCATTTGCATGTATTGCACAGACTCAAACCCATACCCAATCTTGCATGTCTCCCCCTACTCCGGATCATCAGCATACTTGGCCTCCTGCTCCAGCTTCTTGATCTTTTCCTTGCCCTCCTCAGTCGTAGCATCAATGACTTCCTCTTCTACACTCAAAACACCAGACTATTCAACGGATTAGCAATCATTTGTCAACTAACCCATCATATGATTTGGGCATGTAATCAGGGGCATATGAATATGAGTAACTTACCTCACCCAGTTTCCCAACTACCTCCTCCGCATCCTCAACGCTCATCTTCCCCAAAACCTTGTTAACCTCCTCCAGACTCCCCGTCTCCAACGCCCTCTGCATCTCTGGCGAGAAGCTCTCAAAGATTGCCCTCCCAGTCTGCACATCCAAGTCATCACTATCCTTCGGCGGGATCCTAATATTAATCACCGTCCCTGGATCAACGGCGTGAAGCTGAATCTGCTCTACACCCTCCGTCTTCCCTTCGGCTTCATCCTTCGCCCTTTGCAGATTGATCTCCCTCGACCTGTTCTTGATCTTCATATACGTATCCTGCACGTCCTTGTAAAAGACCTCCTGAGCCTTGTGACCGGGGGTAGTGATACGTTTGAAGAAGAGCGCAACACCATCACGCCCCAGAGCCCTGCAGTACTGAATAAGAAGGGCTTGGTGTACGCAGTTGCGGGCGTAGTCGGAGCGGTTCTCGAGCTGGGCGTCGAAGGCCATGACAAGAATGCCATCTGTTTCCTTTTCCGTAAGGATCTCAGGGTGGCTGGAGAGGAAGGCGTGTGACTCGCGGTATTCGCTGGACTTGATATTCGCAAACTTTTGGGCTGCCGGAGAAGCGGTGACTTCGTCGTCGTCGTCGTCGTCATCGGCCGTTGCTTCGCTAGGCGCAGGGAGCGCCTCAGGGGGAGTATAGTTCGGGTTCAGCAACTCGACACTCGAACTTGGCTTGCTTCCCCCAGCACTACCACCAACCCCCGGTGCCGAAGACTTGTTGATATGCGTACTGTCAAACCCAGTATGGATACTCTCACTCGTAATCTTCCTCGCCTCCTCCCTCTCCAGCTCCGCCAACTTGACCTCCAGCTGCCCCTGCAGCTCCTCCACCTTCTTCAGATGCTCCCCAACCTCCTCCACCATGGCATTATACCTCTCATCCTGCCCAACTTTCTTCTCGTCCAGCGCCTTGTTCACCTGATCCAACAAAGTGGCCATCATCTTGGTATACGTAGGAAGCGACTCCTCAGCATTGTGGATACCGGCAGGCCTCGCGGGAGGCTGGTCGTCTTTGGGATCCAAAGAAGCGGCGGATTCCATGACTGCTTGGAATGCTACTTCGGCCGGGTTCTTCGTCCGGGCTTCAGAGGCATGGGACTTGAGGGCGTCGAGGAGGCCGGAGATGCGCTTGATCAGGCCATTGTTCACGACCCGCTCGTACTTGTACGTCTCAATCTGGAGCTTGCGCTCTTGTCTCTGCTGGTGGATCTGGTTCTGCTTCGCGCGGATGAAGGAGCGCTTGTCGACGTTGGGGTGGACTTCGATATCGGAGTCGTCACTCAGCTCGAGCGCATCCTGTTTGGGAGGGGGGGGGAAGGTTGTCAGTTGTCTTGCTTTGGATTGGAGCTGATCGCGGTTGAGTGGTGTTGTCTACTTACCCACTTGCTGTAGTCTACAGGCATGATTTGCTGTATGCTTTCTCAATTCTCTGTCTGCGAGACAAAGTTTCAAAAAAGGAGAACGGTGATCAATAAACAAACAGCCGAAGGGAGAGATGGGATGCTGATCAGTTCTTAGATCGCTGCTTGGACTTGTGTAGGTTGACAGCCCCACAGCCGTCAACCAACCTCATAGTGGGGTAGCTTCTAGAAGCCTCTGCGTCAAAGCTCCAACTGCTTCCCAAAAAGAGGCATCAAGCTCCTTTTCCACCCCTGAATCAATCTTTTTAACATCGTCCGACCGACCTCGTCCATTCTAAGCATATGTCTCTAGCCCCAGTCATGATGCTGCATAGATTCTTGTTCAAATGTGCACAAGCCATCACGAAGCCGTCCTCCCATCCTTCCTTAATAGACCAACCAGATAGATAGCTAGCATGTTTATTAAGACTGATACAATGTGACGTCTCGTTTGATGAGTTGCAAAAGAATAACCTCTGTATTATGAACCATGCCCCCGAAGAGCTACATTCCTCGAAAAAAAAGAATAAACGGTTCCAGCCAAGTCCAAGCACCTACCATACACTCCCGCTCACTGAAGAGCAGCTAGCCATACCCTTGGGTATGTACCACATCCGCTGAAAAAGACCCCTTATACCAGCACTCCAGCCACACATATAAGCTAACGCCGACCATTTTATTCCCTCCTAACGCATAAACAGACATACAACAACATGGCATCCATGAAACATATCCCCCAGCACTATCTACTTCTTTTGCCCGTCAACAAAATTGAGAGCGTCCTCCGTCCGCACACAGTCAATAGTACTGGTTTTGTTGTGGAATGTGACACCGTAGCACTTGTCGGCTACATGGACAATCTCTGGTCTGAAAGTTGTGCAAATGAACTGCGTCTTTTGCTCCTCCGAGATGGATTGCAAAAGGCTGGCCACTGCTGTGCGGTATTGGGCATCCAGGTTGGCGTCGACCTCGTCGAAAATGACAAAGGGACTGGACTCTGCCGCCTGCAGCGCAAAAATTAAACATAGAGCACACAAACCTATGAAGTTAATTGGTTAGCACTTGGACATACTTCATGATTTAAATCTGCCGGAAAACGCTCACTCTTTTGACCACCACTGAGCTGCTGAATCTTTTGCTGTTCGTCCATAACTTTCGAGTTGAAAGACACGCTGATGCCAACGCCTGTATAACTCTCAACACCGGTCACACCCTCCTCGTCTGAGTCACCCGCAGCTCTGTTCTTTCCACGGTCGGCCTTGCGTTGAATCACAAGTCTTCCATGGCCAGCTGGGACAAGCTTCTCGAAGATGGTTGAAAATTCCTTGGAGACTTGCTTGAACGTGCGCTCAATGGCCTCGTCCTTCTCCTGGTCGAGATGCTCAATGAGTGTCTCAATAGAGGCTTGCGAGGTGTCAAGTTCTTTCCGACGCTTCAACAAATTATCCCTTTGCGTGGTGAAGCTGTTGTACTGGTCAAACGCCTTCTTATTGATGTGCTTGTACTTCTTGAGAGCTTGGTTGACCTTGGCAAGCCTGGATTCGATCTGTTGGGAAGTATGTTAGACAGTTCTCCGCTTCACTCTTCTGACACATTCAGTTTGCTTACCTGCTCTGACTTCATCTTCTCATACTTGCCAAAAGCCTCCTCAGGCAGAATCCCCAGATCCCTGATGTTCTTGGCATATTCTGCAGCTTGGCTGATGAGGCGAGCCCTTGTCTGAATAGCCTTCTCCATCTTCTTCTGGTATTGCTCAATGCGCCTTTGCAGTTCCTGGAGCTCCTGTTCCTTCTGCGCCTTTTGAGCTTCGAGCTGCGTCAGATCATGGCTTGTCTGCTCTGTCTTCTGCTCGTTCTCCTTCAAGGACGCCTCCGCTTCAGCCGCCAGCTTTTGGGCCTTCTTCAGTTCCTTTTGAGCGTCCTTAAAGCTCTCAGTACCGCCTGCTGTAGTCGCCTCAAAAGCCTGGCTTCGAAGCTGATCTTCCTGAGGTTGGAGATGGGTGTTCAACTCCGCCTCTAGCGACTTCTTGCGACCCTCGAGGTCGATCCGCTTCGTGCTGATTGCCTTGAACTCCTTCTGCAAACCGCTCAACTCACCGCCTAGACGCTCAAGTTCTTGCTCCTCGCTCGCCGACAGGGCCTTCTTAAAGTCCTGGGCCAATTCATTTTGCGATGCCAGGATGGAGTCATCCAACTCCTTCATGTTCTTCTCCACTTCAGCCAAGTGTGACAGCGCAGACTCGCGATGAGCTCGCTGGCGCTCGAGCTGTCCATTTTTGCTCTGAAGCTCGCCTTTGAGCGGATCATAGTCCTGGTCAAATCGGCGCATTTGTTGCTGGATTTTGGTCTCCTCACCTCTTGCTGCCGTGACCTTCTGATCTATCACCTCAATCTCCTTCCTAATCTTGGCAACATCTGCCAACTGCGTCTCGTAAACCTTACGCAGTTGACTGACCTTTTGTACAGCATCCAGACGAGACCTCCTGGCATCGACATAACCACCCGTCATTGCTCCTCTCTTATTGGTTGTGTCACCTTCGGGAGTGATGGCGTCAAGACCGTGCGAGCGTGAATATTGAGAAGCAATAGTCAAACTTGGGCAGATGATAGTGCGCCCAAATACTTGCTGAAAGGCCTTCTCGTATAATGGGTCAAACTCGATCTTACTGATGAGCGGTTGGGCATCAGAAGCCCTAGGCATCTTGACCTGCCTTGGGCGGATCTGTTCGAGGGGCACAAAGGTAAGCCTACCACCATAAGTCTTATACAGGTGATCAGACAGCATCGTCGCTGTGGCTTGGTTGTCCACGATGTAATGAAACAGACTGTTTCCAGCGACCTGCTCGACCGGCAACTTGTACGCGTCCATCGGCACATTCATCAACTCTACCAACGTCCCGTACGCGCCAGGGATATTCTTCTCCTGCTTGAGCCTTCGAATAGTCGCAAGCCCCTTGGACGTTGCCGAATCCATAGCATGAGAGAGATGTGATTCTGCTTGGTCCCTGTCCATCCTGGTGCTGCTAATCTGCGAGCTGAGCCTGTCGTCCTCTCGACGAAGCCGCTTCCGTTCCTCCTCGAGCTGTTCTCGGGCTTCCTGAGCCTTGGTCAGTTTCTCGAAGAGGGCGGTGCGGTTGCCTCCGTAGCTTTCCATTTTGGCCCTGATGTGCTGAATAGACTGCTCAAGCTGCGCGATTGATTTTTCTACCTGCTGGACTTGCTCCCTCGCGTCCATGGCATTCGCTTTTTGCAGACCGAGCGATGATGTCGCCTCCTGGATCTCGTTTTTGAGATATGCATCGCGTTCTGCCTTGTTTTTGAACTGGCTGCTTCTGGTCTGTTTGACAAGCAGTCGTTTTCGCCCAGCAGCAACAGAGTCTCTCTGGGTCCTGATCTCAGCCTCTTCGGCCTTCAACTTCTCGTACTCGGGCTGTACTCTGGCAAGCTCCGCCTCGGCCTGTTGAATCTTTTGTCTGACTTCCTGAAGCTCCGCTTCTTGCCTTTGCCGTGTCTGCTCACGGACATGCCTGCTCTCGTCCAAATGCTTGGTTTTGAGTTCGGCCTTGGCGCGTGCTCGGGCGGCATCTTTGCGGTCATCGTCCAGTTGGCGCCGTTCAATGGTGAGATATTCCAAGGCTTGTCTGAGTTCGTGGGCCTTCTGATCCAGGGCAGTAATCTCCTTCTCCGTTTTTTGGAGTTGGGCCCGATCCTTCGTAGAGGCTCCTGCCCCGCCTTGTCTAGCTTCCTCAACTTGCTCGAGGGTCTCGGCATTCGTCTTCTGGAGACGATGCCAGTGGGCATACTCGAGACACCTACGTTCCCTGTCCTTGTCCTGAAAGTCGCGAAGCTCATCCTTCTCTTCCTCCAGTTCCCTTAGGCGCTCCTTGATGTACACCAGGGTCTCGTCAATCTTGTCGCGCTTGCTGTTAGTCTCGGCCATGATCTTGAGGGACTGTATTCTCCGGTCGTCATAGGTGTTGGTACCCGCTATTTCCTTCAAAAGGTTGAGCCTCTCGGATTCCTTCATGTTGGTGATGGCCGCAATGCGACCCTGGGGTACAATGTAGAATGGGTTTTCCTTGGCGAAACCTGCCGTCTCGAGAATCTTCAACACATCTGCGCGAGTCTGGACCTTTCGATCAACGGAATATTCGTCCTTCTTGAGGGCAATCGTCCGCCGAATCACCACCTCGTCGCCCGGTTCGCTGAAACGCTTGTCTGTGTTGTCGAAGATAATCTCGACATAGGCCGACATGACCGCAGAGCCGGACCCTTCGTGTAGTAGGGCCTGCCGCTCTTCGCGGCTCATATTGGTGTAGGCATCGCTGAGAACGAATCGGATCGCAGCGAAGAAGTTACTCTTGCCAGAGCCATTGCGCCCGACAATGACATTGGTCTTGGGAGAGAAGGGTTCGATGACAGTCTGCTCCTTGTAGCTGTCGTACACCACTATGTCAGCTTGATTGCAAGGGTAACGCGTCTAGGATGACCAGACGCACCTTTTGAAGCCCTGAATAATAATCTGTTTGATATGCATCTTGTCTCTGGTGCTGTCGACTCGACAGCCGAGTCAGAAGAAAAAGAAAATGTGTGACCAATATCCTTCTGAAAACCAATTAAGTGTGCACACGAAAAATACTGTATTGGGATAGCACAGCGTTGTTGTCGGCGTCATTTGAATTTCACGATGAGGGACGAAACGGCTACCGAATGAGGGACCTTTCGCAACGCGTCCCAGTTGGTGTGTCGCGCGCCATCGTGCTTCCTCGAAAAGAAGCTTGGACCAGCCCTTGGCGGAGCATCACGTGACACCAGAGCAGGCTTCCAATGGCACAATGCGGCAGGCAGCATTATGTGATCCCGTCTGCAGTCTGGAAGCTTCAAGCTCAACTCTGTGGCTCCAAATTTTCTTTGTTGTCGTCGTTTGGTGCCCTGGTTTGCGGCCTGCAGCCTGCTTATAACATTGCTGAGTTCGAACACTTGGTACCAGTCTACGTGTGTTGGAACTCCGAATATATCAAATGAATCTTGTTCTCGTGGCTGTTTGCTTCTGCAGTAAAGCTCCGAGGTATCGAATGACAAAACGAGCACAGTCAGTTACCAGCGTTGGCTGAGTGCAAAGAAAGATACTGATCGACGATGCACCATCTGCCGCCTGTTTCATAGGCAACCCCAGCGTGTTTTCTTGGAATGGGCACACCTCGGACCTTGATGCGAGGATACCACAGGCTGAACCTTAAAGCCCGTGTTGGACCGCCAGTCTGATAGATGGCAAAGCTCGACTGCGAGCTAAAGTCGTCAGGGGCAAGTCCGTACGGATGGGGATCCGGCGAGGATCATCGACGTCTCTAGGTGCCCTCTAAAACTCCATAATTCATCGTTGACGTTTTGGAGGCTTCAACCACGAATGCAACCTGCAGTGTACGGTACGGTACGCAACGCCAACAACTACCAGTACACAACCGGGACGGCACGAACGTAAGGTGCCTGCTGCATCCAGCCCTCCATGTCACCCATGGCGCCTACCTGCTGCCCACCTACACAACATATGGAACGTTGTCGTCATGGTCCGAGGTATTCATCTTCAAGTGTTCCGTGTTGATTCAAAAGGTCCCGTGGGTTGGGTTGGACACATTCCCAGTTCCCACGTTTTGGTTTTTGGCGTTTTTGGCAAGGGAATCATTTCTGACGAGAATGCCGTCTTCGTACATCGTCAGTGGCTTGAGAATGCCTGCTAACTAAGGTACAGAGCAAAGAGGCTGCGGCACCTACCAAAAGGCAAACCGACAGGATGCATCGGTAGTAATCTTTGTTCAATGGAGCTCCTGCGAAAAGAAAGATGCAGGGGATGCAAGAGACCGGACCCAAAAGAAAGAAAAGAAGGCTGCCATGAGCTGAGTGCTGAGGTTTGGTGGAAAGAGGCAAGCCGCGAAAATGAAGGCAGGGGGTGGGCAGTGAGGTGGGCACGGGATTTGGGGGGGCGCGCATGGACAAGGGTGTCTAGAACCACGCTAATTTTGCAAGCCGTCCGGGAAGGAGCGTTGGGAGAGCCCGCTGTCTATAAATTTAAACCAATATTCTTTATAGACCAGCCAGCTGCCCTCCACCCGACTTTTCCACTGCACTCGTCGCTCCCCAGGTCGCACTGAGCCCAAGCCTTTCACATCCTCGCCTCTCATTGGCCCATCCCGGCCCTCACCTGTCACCGAGAAGCTCACCTTGCCTCTTTGCATTCTTTTGCAACTGGAGGTGCACGGCAACAGTTATTAAGCACACATTGTGCCCCATCCTCATTCCCGTCACTTGAGAAGTTTGACTTTCCACCCACAGTCTGCGGACCCCTCTCATCTCGGCATTCAACTTTTTTGAGGCTATTCTCACTTGCAGTCTCAGGTATGTTTTATTCCTTTTTGATTCTTCTACCCTTGATCCGAGCGCATAACAAATCGATGCATGTCATTTTCATGGCTGTCATTATTTTTTATGATGTTTGGTCCACAAGTCCTCGTTGAGAGATCTTGCAAAACTAAGCGGCCGTCATTTCTGATGTTGCGCATCGGGTTGGCGTGTCTCGGTCCCATCGGAGAGATCTGTGATCTCGTCGGGCAGCGCGCCTCGCCCTGGGCCCCTTGCAACACCCCACCCCACCAGCTGCAATCAAGCATCCGCCCTGATGTTGGCCAACCAATCACAGTCCGTGTTTTTCACGGGTCCTGGAGATGCAGCCTGCAGCAGGCTGGTTACTTGCATCTCATATTTACTATCACCGTCGATCTCGAGAAAAAGGCACCATGCTGACCATGGGAATGTAGTGCCATGATTTACATCGCCTAACCAAGTTTACTGTCCTCGTTGATATGAAACAAGAATGGCGTCTCGGTGAGTATTATCCAGCCCTTTCTCTTTTCTCACAGTCTTACTAACACGTCTATGACAGGCTTGACCGGCTCGTTACGTGAGTAACCCTGCACATCTTTTACCTGCTTTGGTGCACATAGCACTTGCACAACATGGGCTGCTGCGCTGCGGGGCAACGTCCCTGTGCTGCCTGCCATGCCGTGCCTGTCGTTCTCTGTGATGGGTTTGTTTGCTGACACGATTGCTATAGGATTCTCGAAACGGGCAGCACCCGATTGATCAGGGATACTGCTGTTAACCAGCTTGCAGACTGGCAAAAACACCACCCTGACGAATTATTCAACCTTCTATCCAGAGTCGTCCCCTACCTGCGCCACAAGGACTGGGAGACCCGGAGTACTGCTGCCAAAGCCCTTGGCAGAATCCTTGAACATGCACCACTTTATGAACCCAATGCTGCCGATGAAGGCATTTCATCAGATTCAGCTGCCGAAAATGGCTTTGTTAAGAAGGAGGAGGCTAAGGACTCCATTCTCGACCAGGAGGAGTTCTATAGCCTTGATGCGCTCGACATGGCCAAAATCGTGAAGTATGGCCGACCTCTGCTCAGAGGTGGTCCCGTGGATTATAACCTTGCAGCATTAGATCCGCAAAAGAGGTTGGCCCATCTCAAGAAGACACTAACCGGCAGACTTGGCCTTCTTGGCCGGATCTTCGACGACGAAGAGATGCCCGTCGCGAGCGACCATGCCGGCAGCCCTGCGACACCCCAGGGACCTGGCAGCACCAACGGCTTCGGGCAGCAGGACACTATGGCCGCCGATAGCCAAAGTCAGAATCCTGAGGAGGGAAAGCTCAGCTCACGTCAGCTCAACGTGCTCAAAAGGAAGCGGAAAAGAGAGGCCCAAAAAGCTGCTCAGGGCAAGGCCGGCTTTGGGGATCTGTCTATCCGCCGCACAACAACGGCAGGATCCGATGGTTTTGGCGACGATGTGTCCATGACCGACGGCGACTCGAAGAAGAACGGCAAAATGTCGCAGTATTTCAGCCTCGATAGACCGGCCGACGTGGATGAGGAAAGCAAAGTTGTTTCGGAGTTCAAAGGCCCCGTGTTACCCATCAAGTCGGAACTGGAGGTCGACGACGCCATGGAAGGAAGCGAGTGGCCCTTTGAGCGACTTTGCGACTTTCTCAAAGTGGACTTGTTTGACCCACAATGGGAAACTCGTCACGGAGCTGCGATGGGTTTAAGAGAGCTGGTGAGAGTACACGGCGCTGGCGCAGGGAGGGGAAGAGGTCTGTCGATCAAAGAGAACACCAGGTTGAACGGGCAATGGTTGGACGACCTCGCATGCAGGCTCTGCTGCGTACTCATGCTCGACAAGTTTACTGACTACAGTTCTGACACCTCCGTGGCCCCTATCAGAGAAACCGTCGGTCAAACTCTCGGTTCGGTCCTTCGTCATGTCAGCTCGCAGTCCGTCTACGCCATCTACCGTCTGCTTTACCGAATGGTGATGCAAGAGGGGCTGCCTTCGGAGCAGAATTACTGGGCTATCTGCCACGGCGGCATGGTCGGCCTGAGATATGTTGTTGCCGTCCGAAAAGATCTACTACTTCAGGATGGGGATATGATTGACGGTGTAATTCGCTCTGTCATGAAGGGCCTTGGCGACATGGATGACGATGTTCGTTCGGCCAGCGCGGCGACATTGATTCCCATGGCAAAAGAGTTTGTAGCCATGCGCCCACAGGCACTGGACAGCCTCATCGACATAGTCTGGGAGAGTCTCTCCAATCTGGGAGATGACCTGAGTGCGTCTACTGGCAAGATTATGGATCTGCTGGCTACTCTTTGCAGCTTCCCAGAAGTCCTGGAAGCGATGAAGCTCTCGGCATCGCAAGATGAAGAGAGATCTTTCACTCTTCTTGTCCCTAGACTCTACCCCTTCCTCCGCCACACCATTACATCTGTGCGCCTCGCTGTGCTGAAGGCGCTGATGACCTTTGTTGACTTGGGCAGGGAGACCTCTCAAGGCTGGCTCAATGGCAGGATTCTACGTCTCATTTTCCAGAATATTCTCGTCGAAAGGGATGCAGAGACTCTCCGCATGTCTCTAGAGCTGTGGAATGCGCTTGTCCGCAATCTTGGACAGAATCCTGCCGTTCTCGCCGACGAGTTTGGAGCACATGTGGATGCGCTCATGCTCCTGACGATGCACCCTATCGGTGTTCCGCGACACCCCCTCCCCATGAACGCGACACTTTTCCAGAAGCCATCTGGTGGCACGTATTCTATGAGCGGCATCCCCGCCCCCAGCACCAGACGGTCCTCCCCTCCTTCGGGCGCAGAAAGGGCCACGAAGCGTCGCAGAAAGTCGACCAAGGTGGACGATGCTCCTCCCACCACACAAACTCACGATGTCGACGGTCACATGATGCAAGGCGATGTTGATCTCGTCGGCATGGATGTGCTCGTTCGATCACGTGTCTCTGCGGCCAAGGCGATGGGACTGCTCATGTCAATGTTGCCTCCCTCGAGCCTGGGTTCTTATGACGCTGCCATCGTGCAGAGTCTGTCATCTCCCTTCGCATCAACCCAACTTGCTGCCGCCATGGTCATCCATGAGTACGCAATGAACTGCGCCAATAAGGACATGACTGCCCGTTTTGTTGAGCCATTGCAAAAGATCATCGACCAGGAGCGCCCGTCACACTACCGCGATCTGGTTAGCTATGTGCAGCGCGTACGATCACAGACACAACAACTCATCAATCTCTTCCGCGACCATGGCAAAGTTCACAGCAACAAACTGCCCAGTCTTGCTGTCGTCGTGCAGGGCGAACCCGAAGCAGGACCTGGCGCTTTCTCTATTGCTAATGCCGACAAGGTGGTCACGGACGATTTTGAAAGGCTCAAGAAGGCGATGGCACCCGGTCAGAGGCTGATCGCTCTCCCTCAACTGCTTGAGTCTCGTGAGGTCACGGTGGCTGCGATCCAGGAAGCGAAATCTGCCAAGGAGGCCCGCGATGCACGCATCAAGGCTGCAGCGGCTTGCGCTCTTGTGGCTATCCGTGTCCTTCCGAAGAAGCCTAGTCCGCTGATCAAGGCGATCATGGACAGCATCAAGACGGAAGAAAACCAAGAACTTCAAGGCAGGTCAGCTGCAACCATTGCACAGCTCGTGCAGCTTTTCACCGAGTCTAGACGGAGAGGACCGGCAGACAAAGTGGTTGCAAACCTGGTCAAGTTTTCTTGCGTCGAAGTTGCCGAGACGCCCGAATTCCCTATCCATGCACACAAAACCAACGTCATCTTGTCGATGCAAAAAGAAGAGGACCGAGTTGATCACGTCGATGCCGTCAAATTTGCACGGGAGGCCAAGGCGGCTCGCATCACTCGTCGCGGTGCCAAGGAAGCCCTGGAGTTGCTGTCCCATAGCTTTGGTGTTGATCTCCTGGCTCGTGTTCCAAGCTTGCAGACGTTTATGGAAGAACCTTTGGTCAGGGCCTTTACAGGCGCCCTCCCGGCGGAGGCGAGGGACCCAGAGAGCACCTTTGGCCAGGAAATCGTCGATGCCATGTCTGTCATCCGAACCATGGTCCCAACACTACACCCCGCCCTCCATTCATTTGTTATGCAACAGGTGCCTTTGGTCATCAAGGCGTTGCACTCGGATTTGTCTGTTTTCCGGTACATGGCAGCCAAATGCATGGCAACAATTTGCAGTGTCATCACTATCGAGGGCATGACGACCTTGGTAGAAAAGGTCTTGCCTTCTATCAATAACCCACTAGATCTCAACTTCCGGCAGGGCGCCATCGAGGTTATCTATCACTTGATCGCCGTCATGGGAGACAGGATCTTACCGTATGTCATTTTCCTCATTGTGCCTGTGCTGGGCCGGATGAGCGATTCGGACAACGAGATCAGACTCATCGCCACCACTTCTTTTGCCACGCTGGTTAAGTTGGTGCCGCTCGAGGCGGGCATCCCTGATCCACCCGGGCTCTCAGAAGAGCTGCTCAAAGGCCGTGACAGAGAGCGGACCTTTATCGGCCAGCTCCTGGACCCCAAGAAGGTGGAACCTTTCCAAATTCCTGTTGCCATCAAGGCTGAGCTGCGGTCGTACCAGCAAGAGGGTGTCAACTGGCTGCACTTTCTTAATAAGTATCACCTTCACGGCATCCTCTGCGATGACATGGGTCTCGGGAAAACGCTGCAAACGATCTGCATCGTGGCCAGCGACCACCACAACCGCGCCGAGGAGTATGCAAAGACGGGTTCTCCCGATGTCAGGAGGCTTCCGTCTCTGATTGTCTGCCCACCCACCCTCTCCGGGCACTGGCAGCAGGAAATCAAGGCGTATGCCCCGTTCCTCAGCGTCACGGCGTATGTCGGGCCTCCGGCAGAACGCAAGGCTATGAAAGATACTCTGGACAAGACGGATATTGTTATTACATCATATGATGTCTGCCGCAATGATATCGAAATCATTGAAAAATACAACTGGAACTATGTGGTGCTTGATGAAGGCCATCTCATCAAGAACCCCAAGTCCAAGCTTTCGATGGCCGTCAAGCGACTTGCTAGCAACCACCGGCTCATCTTGACCGGTACACCCATCCAGAACAACGTGCTGGAGTTGTGGTCGCTGTTTGATTTCCTCATGCCTGGTTTTCTCGGAGCTGAGAAGGTCTTCCAAGATCGTTTTGCAAAGCCAATTGCAAACAGTCGCAACAGCAAGGCCTCGTCCAAGGAGCAAGAAGCTGGTGCATTGGCTATTGAAGCTCTCCACAAACAGGTTCTTCCCTTCCTTCTGCGTCGTCTCAAAGAGGAAGTGCTCAACGACCTGCCACCCAAGATCCTGCAGAACTACTATTGCGATCTTAGCGACCTACAGCTCAAGCTGTTTGAGGACTTCACCAAGAAAGAAGCCAAGACCATTACGGAGGAAGCCGGGCGGGATGACAAGGAAGCCAAACAGCACATTTTCCAGGCGTTGCAGTACATGCGTAAGCTCTGCAACTCTCCGGCCCTTGTTATGAAACCAGGCCACAAGGCCTATGACGATACGCAGAAGTTCCTGGCCAAGCAAGGAACAAGCCTGGAGGATCCGGCGCATGCACCAAAACTGACAGCGCTCCGAGATCTTTTGGTCGAGTGTGGCATTGGTGTCGAGGGTCAGGAGTCAGGTGACCCACTGTACACGCCTATCAAACCTCACCGTGCTCTGATTTTCTGTCAGATGAAGGAAATGCTGGACATGGTGCAGAACACTGTTTTGAAGGGCATGCTTCCCTCGACACAATATCTCCGACTGGACGGTTCAGTCGAGGCGAACCGTCGCCAAGACATTGTCAACAAGTTCAACTCTGACCCGTCCTATGACGTACTGCTCCTCACCACCAGCGTCGGCGGTCTGGGGTTGAACCTGACGGGTGCCGACACGGTCATTTTCGTCGAACACGACTGGAATCCGCAAAAGGACCTCCAGGCCATGGATCGCGCTCATCGTATCGGTCAGAAGAAGGTGGTGAACGTGTACCGACTCATCACGCGCGGCACCTTGGAAGAAAAGATTCTCAGCCTGCAGCGGTTCAAGATTGACGTGGCGAGTACGGTGGTCAATCAGCAGAACGCAGGGTTGGCGACAATGGACACAGATCAGATTCTCGACTTGTTCAACTTGGGCGACTCTGGACCAAGCCTAATATCGGACAAGCCTAAAGAAACCCTGGAAGGCAGAGAAGAAGACATGGTGGATGTAGAGACAGGTGAAGTACGACAACCAGGCAAGAGAGCAGCATGGCTGGATGGTCTCGGCGAGCTGTGGGACAATAGCCAGTACGAAGAGAGTTTCGATCTGGATGGGTTCCTGAAGACAATGCAGTAACCGGGGAGAGAAGGTTTGAGAGGCGCCTTCTTGTATCGTTTGTCAAAGCCCTTGGGGTTGCTAGGATATTGCTTGGTATTTGGTTTGGGAAGACGACGGCGTCGGCAAGTAGGCCGAGTGAGTTCTGATATGGCAAGCGGCTGGCGTTGGGAAAGTGAAGGAAAAGAAAGAAAAAGGGACATTGGTTTGCAGAAGCGTGTACATGTATAGCATTGTTGGGTTCAGTAAACAGCCGTGCGTTTAGACGAGTTATTGGGAGCCAAGGGGCTTCTTGCTTCATTATACCGCATTGCATATAAGAATACACACATGATGTTATTCAGATGCTCCACCCAAAGTTCTTTGATGCTTCCAGAATACATCAGGAGAATGGTTTCAACCCCTGAATCCGGGCCAAATTTAGCGTGCAGATTTCCCAGGTCTTGTCGCGCTACCCGCCCGAGTGACGTTTGTGGAAGCAGGGGCGACCCTTGTGGTGACGTCAACACCTACGCATGCTTTCATGTTCGACAAGCAATCAAGCTCAAGAGAGTTGCTCGTGACAGCCATATCGAGCTATAGCTGCCCAGTATACGCGGAAAGTCCATTACAACTGGAATTTTGAATCGATATCATTTGCGAGATAACATCAGCTAGCTCGGTTTAAATATTTTGCCATTTTCAGCTCAAGCTGACAAAAGTACCGACTTTCTTCCTCCGTCTCCGTGTCTCGTTTCGTATTGCAGACGGCACAGTGACAAAGTGACAGCAACACACACCTACCTACCCAAGCGTAACACGAGCAAGCTACCAACAGACAAACACACCGACAGATTGCATGGTTCTGGTTCATGCACCATCGCCATTGGACCCCTGAAGATCCTTCTGCCATTTGTTTGTTCCTCTGTTGTTTTCTTTTGTTAATTTATTTATTTTACATTTCCCTTTCTTTCCCAGCACTTCCTCCCATCATCATAGGTAGTAGACAAAAATGGGCGGCTCAATCCACCACCACGAGCCCTTCCGATCCCTCTCCCCCCTCACCTGGACCACCGACCTGTCTTCGGGCTCCTCCGAGATCCTGTCAGACGTCATAGCCGACACCTTCTCCAACGCCCATATCCTGATCGACTCCCTTCCTGTATCCCCATCTGCCACCACCAATAATTCCACCACCCCGGGGGGGCGAGCCCGCTCCCAAACTGAACCTGCCGCTAAAACACTCGACCTGAATCACATCTTGTCCACCCCCGAGACGAAGAAAACGGTTGAAAAGCTAAGGAAGGAGTGGAAGGAGGTGAAAACGAACCCGCGGGATAACCCCCACGGGATCACGGTGTATAAGCTAAGCGCAAAAGATGGGAAGGGGGCGTGGTTTGGGAGGTATAGTCTTCATCACGGGATGGAGTTTGACAAGTGGGAGGCGTGTTTGAGGAGGGAGTTTAGGGAGACGTTGAGAAGGTGCGAGAGGGAGGGGAAGGAGCCGGGGTGCGGGAATATTAGGGGGATTGGGGCGGAGAGGGTGGTGGAGAGGGTTGAAACGCCAGAGGGGTTGATGGAGGGTGAGTCAAACACACAATACACTCCGTCCGACTTGCCATGATATGGGCAATGGCTAACAAGAGAGATAAATAGTGTTTCAAGTCTCGGCGCGGTTCGGCGGGCCAACAACGGCAAGAGACTTCATAGCGCTGCATATGACGTCACCGGAGAGGAAGGAACAGGATCAGAAGAAAAAGGGGAAGGAGCCGAGACAGTTTATGCTTGTGAGCAGGCCGGTAGAGCACCCTGATTGTCCCCCGAGAAGTGGGTTTATTAGAGGAGTCTATGAATCTGTCGAGGTTATTAGAGAGGTGCCGGTTGTGAAGCCGCTGAGAAGGACGAGGTCGAGTGGGGATTGGGGGGAGCATGATGGCAAGGATGGCAAGGATGGCAAGGAGGCTGCTGTTAGGTCGGCGAAGAAGGCGATTGAGGAAGGGCAGGATGGTGAAAAAGAAGATGTTGAGATGGCGATTGAGTGGTTGATGGTTACGAGGAGTGATCCGGGGGGCAGCGTGCCAAGGTTTATGGTTGAGAAGGGGACGCCCGGGGGGATTGTGAATGATGCTGGTCAATTCCTAAAGTGGTTTGCTTCGCAGCAGGAGGACGCCGGTAAGGAGCAGGTTGATGGAGCCCATGAGGCTAATGAGGAGGAGGAGGTGAGCAACACCGAGGGCAAGCAGGCGGAGAAACTGGACGGGAATGGCTCGATTGATGCTTCGGTGTTAAAGCAGCTTCGTGGCACGGATCAGAATAAGAAAGTACACCATCACACACAGGGAGAGGTTACACCTCCTAGCGGGTTTTATGGCATGATAGCTTCTGCCCTTGGGGCTGCTGGGTCAGCGGTTGCCTCTAGGGTTGCCACTCTCGCCGGCTCTACCATTGCCACCGACGAGGACAGCGAAACCGACGACGAGAGCGACACTTCATCTGAACTCAGCTTCGCCTCAGCCTCAGAAGGCCATGGCGCTGACGATGATGTCACAGCCGAGCTAGCCAAAAACGACTCTAATATCGACGCCGCCTCCACCCTTTCTTCAGTATCTCCCTCCTCCCTCCACTCCAACGAAGAAGACGGCTTGTCCGTCGCTCATACCACCCACTCGGCCTCTTTGTCCCATCAACACGAGAAAGAACTTAAAAAACTCCAAGACCGGATGAAGAAAGCCCAGGCTAAGCTCGAGAGGTCCCACCAGAGGCGGCATCAAAACCATCACAAGGAACAGGAGGAGGAGCAAAAAGAGGAAGCGGCGCTGCAGCGATTAAAAGAGAAGCACGAGAGGGAGATTGCGAAACAGAAAGAAAAGTACGAGCGGGAGGTGAGGAGGCTGGCGGAGAAGAAGGCGCAGGAGGAGAAGAAGAAGGAGGAGAAGAGGAGGAAGCAGGTGGAGAGGGAGGAGAGGGCGAATATGGCGATGGAGCTGGAGCGGACGAGGGCGGAGAGGGACGTGGCAAAGAAGGAGATTGAGATTTTGAGGGGGCAGGTTGGGGAGCTGCAGAGGGAGAATACGATGCTGGTGGCGAAGTTGGGGAAGTTGGGAGGTGAGATTTACTAGGTAGTAACGGGGAAAGGGGAAGGGGTCGTTTGTATAGTATTGGCATAGCGAGCGGGGCGTTGATCTGCGTAAATACTAGGTAAACGAAGGGGAAAGAATAGAAATATGTACCTATTTATTTGGGACAAAAGTTACTAAGTAACGGCATTACATAGTAAAGTAGGGACCGAAATCAGTGTCCATGATTTCAATGTTCAAACTGTCTCCGCATGGGCTCCAAAATTGGCCTCCAACCAGGATGGTCTATGACCAAAAGCACTAGCCGCTTTCAGTATTTCCCAGTTGCGCGACTAACAAAGAATATAGCCAATCAAATGTGCATATAATGACGACTCGATAGCTGCATAATCGTACACTCGTATCGCAAAAACAAAAATCAAAACACATTATCCGGATATAGTAGACCGTAAAAACGAAACTAAGAAAACATGTTCTAGCTACCCCACCCGGCGACAGTGGCCAAAGTTGTCTGGGTCCCGCCAGCAATGAGTGCCCTGGCATGGAGGTCCAGTGCACCGCATGAGACTGTAAACTTCTTTCCAGACAGTGGTCAGACCGGCAGCTTCTTGTTCTTCGAGGAGCTCGGCCCTTTCCGCAAGCTGTGTAGCCGTAACGCCTCCTCGCCTTGTAGTCTGCTGCGTCCTCACAACAGCGTGCTGTGTAGTCTCTTTGTATATGAACGACATGTCGATCCTCAGCCGCCTCCCATCACGGACAAGATGGCTCCAGGCCATCAGTTGGTCCTCTACCACCTCCCAATCAATGTCCAGTTCGTCAAAGCGCTTTGTCAGATCTCGCTGGGCGCGGTCGGTCACGGATACG